>JAVYIG010011633.1:0-59223 GCA_035222895.1 Strongylocentrotus droebachiensis | reverse complement strand
GTGATATTTTAAGTGTTGTCAAACATGTGCTCATCTTTCCCCCCCCCCCCCCCCCCCCCCCCCCCCCCAACTTGCCATTCTGGACACGCGTTTCTTGTTTTTCTGGTTGTACGGTGCATCCTCTAAGCAATATTGCTCCATAGTCTATATCCTACAAATTCATATCTTATTATCCTGGACCAAACAAGCTACATGTAGATTTAATCTTACATGTACTGTACATGTATATGTAAGTAGCTTTTCTCCACTCCCTGGCGAGTATTCCTACCATGGTCACAATGAGGGTATATCATATGGCAGTTACTATTTATGCTGCCATCATCCTACCAGGGCCCCATTTCACAAAACTTGTCATCAGTGACAAATGACAGTTTTAATATAAGCTAGTGAAATCATTGCTTCTGATTGGTTATCAGCAGATTTGTGATTGATTTTTGTCACTCGTCATTGAAAAAGGCTTTTATCCCAGGTCTCCATCTCTCTCCTGGGTATAGAGTGGCAAATGAAAATTACTGCCGTGACAAAGACATTAGTGCCGTGTCAGGAATCAAACCCATGACCCCAAAAATGCATTTCAAGTCAAGTGCTTAAACCACTCGACCACGACACCTCTACAACCATTTGACTTTGATGAAATGAAGCCTACAGCATCGGTTGCCAAAGCAAATGTTGAATCGACCATGTTGTTGCGGCACTCTCTTTGTGAGGCTTTTTATCCTACACATCTTGTCTAAGCTTAACAAGATTAGAGAGGGTCTGTCGGGTAAGACTACTGATAAACCAGTTATAAAGCACTGAAAGAATGCATAGAGGCGTGTTAATGGAAGGCCTGTCATGGGCAGAAATCTTTTGTGAATTGATTGATAGGTTTAGATGCAATATACAGAGGAGAGAGGGAGGGAGGGAGAGAGAGAGAGAGAGAGAGAGGGGGGAGAGCGAGAGAGAGGGAGAGAGGGGGGAGAGAGAGAGAGAGAGAGAAATAGAGGGGGAAATTGAGGAAGAGAGAGAGAGAGGGTGGGGGGAAAGGATCTAGAGAAAGAGAG
Organism: Strongylocentrotus droebachiensis; assembly: GCA_035222895.1. Classification (NCBI taxonomy): domain Eukaryota; kingdom Metazoa; phylum Echinodermata; class Echinoidea; order Camarodonta; family Strongylocentrotidae; genus Strongylocentrotus; species Strongylocentrotus droebachiensis. The sequence continues at coordinate 58,180 of JAVYIG010011633.1, read as the reverse complement.
GATGTACATGTAAGAGAGAGGAAGAGAGAGAGAGAGAGAGAGAGAGATAGACAAGAGAGCATGGTTACCATGGTCACCATCCGGTACATGTAAAATAAATCTGTATCATTTTTTTTATTTCATGGACGTACATTAATATACAGTGTACATTTTCTACATGTATTGTACACTGTGCAGTATTCCAATTTTGGTGAATTGCCTTATTTCATGTGGTTAATAGACTTTACACTGTACATGTATGTTGCTTTTATTACCACAGAGCAATATTAGCTTGTAAATTCATCTACACCTGTACATGTAAATTTGTACACACTGCATTAAAATAGAACGAAAATGGTGTACAGTGGTCATTTTCAGCATTCTGTCATTCTAACAATTATATTAATGCATAATTTGTACATATACATTATGTACACACTGTACAGGTACATGTACAGTACATGTATGAACAAATAATAATTAGTGCTTCAAAACCATTTGAAGACTGTTATAGTTTCTTTCTTATTGTACCTGTCCATGTACATTGGCAGAATGCTGAATATCAGGGGAAGATATGAAACCACTCTTCACTGCCATTACCACAGTGAGTTCAATTACATGTACTGTAAATGTACATAATAATATACAATCTATTTATAGTTGTTCCTGAAAAGCATTGTACATGTACAATGTATATGTACTGTACATAGTGAGTTGTATACAGTACATGTACATGTACGTCACATGCATGTGTATTCATAATCACAGAACTGAACAACACAAGATCGGCAATGAATTGCATAGCCTCAAGGGCACAATGATTAGAAACATGAGATTATATATTTATGATCAATTAAAGGACAATTTGTAATTGATCATCCACAACCCTACCCAAGGCTTAGGACCTGGATTGCGATAATTCTATGTAGCATATGTGCATCACAATCCTATGCAATACATGTATGGAATATTGTGATGATGTCAGATGTGCTCAGTGCACTCATGTCTATGATGTATGCTAGCTATCATAGCAATGGATTGGTCGAGGTACGAAGCAAGTCAGGATGTTAAACAACAACTCATAAATTTCCCCTCAACGAGCGAGCGAGTCCCCTACGTTTGTCCACTATACAAGCTCTATGGTGTGCATAGTGATGACTTTATAGCCTGTTTGGGTGCAAGCAGAATAGTTAGCACTTGAGTGAACCTAGCTAGCTGCACTAGCTGTGTGATGTGAGGTGTGTGTACATCCTCTATGCCTGGCAGGAGAATCATTGCATCCACCCAGCTTTGTGTTCATCCCATGCATACCGAAAGACCTGTGCACAACTTAAAATTTATTTCCCAGTCTGTGTAATAATTCCATAGAGCTCTACAAACCATTCATATTTTGGAAGAATGTGATTATTTTTTGGTCTTTAAACTGGTGTCATGAATCTAGTATATCCTCTTGGTTTCTTGTCTGAATAAACCATGTGGAATGCATTATTTTCCTAATTTGGCTTTGGCAGGTTGGCAAGCATGTGGTTCCCCTCTTTTGTTATTCCTCAGTTTGGAGCCAGAAGGGTGTAATACCTCTGTGTTAAAGTATGAGTTAATGCCCTTGTAACTCCAGAGAAGAATCAGTACCTACATTAATTTTGCCCCTCTCTTTTATTCTTGCCCCCTATCTCTGTTTTGATATTGTGTTCTTTCTATATATCTGACCCTTTGACCCCTACCGCCAACCTCTTTCCCTCTCTCTTTCTCTCTCTCTCTCTCTAGCTTCCTCTTCCTCCCTCTCTTTCTCCCGTGTCTCTCAATCTTCCTCTCTATAACAACTATTTATGTTGCAACCATCCCCTCCCCCCCTCCCCCTTTCTCTTTTTCATTTCCCTTTGACAATTTTCTTGTTTTATTCTTTTCACATTATCCTTGTCTGAGAGAGCAAGAGAGCGAGAAAGAAAGAGAGAGAGAGAAAAAGAGAGAGAGAAAGAAAGAGAGATAGAAAAAGAGAGAGAAAAAGAGATAGAAAAAGAGAGAGAGAAAAAGAGAGAGAAAACGAGAGAGAGAGAGAAAGAAAGAAAAAAAAAGGAGAGATAGAGAGAGAGAGGGGGGGTATAATTTATCAGCAATATTGGGAGATGAGAGTCAGTGAAAGAAAGCCTGTGGATAGCTGCATGGTAATCAAGCACAGACTCTGTACACATCATCATTCTAACATAATTGTGCTGCTGAGTTTTAATCAACCTTTTATGAAAATTGCACTGGGAGTCCCCAATGTATGAACAGTACATGCTGGTACTTCCTATTCATGAAAAAGCAATTTGCCACTACAAAATGGTGCAACATGCTAGCTTTTTTTTGTGAACATGTACAGTGCATGTACAGTACATTATAAACAGTATTTTACTGTATCAATCTGTTTCATCAATTTTACACTGCCTTTTGGGTCAGCACCTTTAATACACCAAAGTTTGAATGCATAAATCCTTGCCTGTCGCAATGGATAATGCAAGGTCTGAATGGTATAGACTACAAGGTGCCTCCACTCTGTGACAGTGATAGTGTCTCCATCAACCTGTTTCATCATTTATACAATGCAATTTGGGTATAAAGGAACGTCCATCAGAGTTGTACAGGCACAAACCCTTATCAGTTGCAAAGGATAATACATGTACATGTACATGGTCTGAACGGTAAGACTACATGTATTTAAACTGCCCCCATAGCTCATGTGTTCAGTCATGCTACATGTATTACCCTGTTTCCTAAATTATCCAAAAGTTGTTCTGGCGCAAAGATATGGATGCTTGCTGAAAAAACAAATGTATACAGTACATGTACCTGATATAATAATAATAATATTCCACTTTTTTTAAGCGTTTTACAGATACCCCGGTCATTGGATTCAATTTCCAGACCATGGAGTGCATTCCAGCTACATGTAGGCGTTACTTACATCTAGTTACATGTAGATGTACATTATAGGCGGTGTCACACAGAGGCCAAAAATCCGGATTTTAGTTATCCTCTTAATTGCCGTCTGTCATCAATTATCCCATTAAAAATCCTCTAACGAAGCAAGAAAATTCTCCCTTGAAAGGATTTTTCAAGGGATTTTTCTGTGTGACACCGCCTTATGTGTAAATTTATGTTAGTCAGTTGTAAATTAATGTAGGCAAAGCTTAATTCCAAACATATGAAGCAGTATGCCCGTACTATGAGCTCCTCTGTATCCTTCTCTATGATAAAAAGTCAATATCTGTTTTGCATTGAAGGCATATGAGATATGGTGTGGTAAACCTCCACAAAAATAAAGTCACGTTTCATTATTAACGTGTATTATTAAAATGAATAGCAACCGCGCACAATAAAGGGCTTGAGCATAATCACGTCATCATGTAAAAACGGCAGCAGTTTTGCCGCATCATATATCTCAACAAGCCTTAACTCAATTGGGACCCACAATGAAAACCCTTCTGGCGCTGAACCGACATGCTACATATACATGTACATGTACTTATGTACGTTGTAACCGCAGTATGACTGCACATATAAAATGTGAGAGTGAGGGGTGGATTTCATGCACCGACACAAACTACATGTAGATGTACCTGTAGGCATATCACAAATGTGAGATGCAGAAGTGTCAAGTGGGCAATTCCACGGTAACGGAATTACATTTCAGAGAAATTTGGGCTCTATTTTTATATACTGTAGACAGGTGGTTAGACCTAGCTGATTATTTATCTTTTTATTCTTTCTGTATTATGCACCTGTTAGCAAATCAAAATTTAAAAAAATATTTTTCAAAATTCGGAACACCCCAGGACCAAAAGTGTGTTGGTAACGGAATTACGGCAGAAAAATCAGGTTATTTTTTACACTAACTTTGAAAAGATTTCGTCTGAAGTCTGCAGCCAATTGGGGGTGACGTAATGCTAATAAAGGGAGCAAATATTGTTGACTGTCCCATGGCAAGATTTTTTTGGGTGAAGTTGTCATGGTTTATCTATGCTGGATGGTTTTATGAAAGAAGGTAGCGGTAACGGAATTACATAAATGGTAACGGAATTACGTCTTCTGAAATAAGCTTGAAAAAAGGTGATTTTGTGAACATTATGTAGGCTTAAATTGGTGTTTAATTGTTTCAGGGGTTGCAATAATTGATTTTAGCTACAAAGCAATTCATATGTGTACTTAATTTCTAAAAACTGTTGGAAAACGCGTCTTTTATATTGTTAAATGGCAAGTAAATATGACATTTCTGAGTAAATATTGGTGTGTAGTGATTAAATTTATGTCAATATGTGTTATCATATACTAGTTTATAACTAATTTTAATTTGGTTTAGTTTGCAAGTAGGAACATCACACAAAGTATGACAAACTACATATATTATTGCCCATTTACCGGTAACGGAATTACACATATACAGATCACTTTTGTGACAATACATGACAAACTGGTTGTGAAGTCACCAAGGCCAATTTATAGAAACAGGTCAATAAACTCCACAGTATTCAATAGGAAACAAAGGATATTCAATTGTTTTATTGACTATTGTGAGGGCCTATTAACCAAGCAAATACCACGTGCAATACATTATTTCAAAGCTTATTTTATGCAGGTTTGATCAAAATCGATTGGAAATTGCAACATTACAACCTGTTCGTCGTGGATGGTTACATTTAAGCATTCAAACAATTCCAAAACACTTAAGTGCTACTAATAACACTGCCGACACCCAACACAGGATCTTGGTGTATTGAAAACAAAACACATGAATATTTATTTATAATGATTTCAGTCCATAAAACCAACCACCAAAATCTAAACTAATTATATAAAGAGAGCTTAATATAGCTAACATTTTGTCAACAGCGTTTCAATAATATTTCACACCAGAATTTGTAAATCATTCCCCTATCTCATTTCTGTCGAGCCAATTTTTCAACCTGCTGAGCCAATTTTGCCACATTAATGTAGGGCCTTAGAGGGAGCACTGGTTATCATTCTTTTAAAATTAATTACAAACCTTGTCAGATAATTCCATACTACAATTTCAATCCACAATAGCTAGCACCCGATTCAAAACTAATTAATTAAGATAATGTCATCAACAGAGTTGCAATAAAATGTCAAACCTTATAAATCATTACGCCAATTCACTAAATTGTTATCATTCTTTAATAGTTGGTTATCATTCTTTTAAAATTAATTACACACTTCATCAGTGTTCTTGAATTTGTTACAACACGTAACAAACTTGACCATTGTCATCATTCTTCATTCCAAACAGTTATATATTCTCTAAGCGCTAGCAATCTAGTCAAAGACGCCCTGCCACCCCCCTTCCCTTCCCATATGTATAATACGTAGAGTATGGAAATTAACCATCTGCAAGAGGGCTAGTCTGCTATGGTCGTAGCCATCTAACTTCTAATAAAATACATGTTTTTTGATAGACCAGACCTTCCCCTTCAACCTCCACCTTGTTGTTTTTTAATGTATTTTCTCTCAGCGCTAGCGGACCTGTACCGTACGTTAACCTGACACCTACCCTCAGTCCCATATATTTTATGTGTTACGAGTCGGCAAAGTGACCGTCTGCAACAAGACTAGTCCGGTACCTGCCAAAGCCTTCTTACTTTGTATTAAATATTTTGTCGCTAGATTAGACCTTGCTTTTTCAAGCTCCACCTACATATAGTCATCGGGAAAAGGTATTTTCTCTGTGTGCTAGCGGACTGTTTCAAAGTCACCCCGCCCCCCGTCCAATGGCCCCATCCATATAACGAAAGTGTCCGTCTGCAAGAAGACTAGTCCGCTATGGTCTTAGCCATCTAACTTTTAATGAATTATCCTTTTTTTTTTGTGGTAATTTACATGTAGACCTTGCTTTCCAACCTCCACCTAGCCGTTTTTAGGGTGTTTTCGTGGGGTATTTTCTTTGAGTGCTAGCGGACATCGTCAAAGTCACCCTGCCCCCCCCCCCCCCTTTCCCTTTAAAAGTCCCATATGTATAATACATAGAGTATGGAAATTCACAGTCTGCAAGAGGGCTAGTCCGCTATGGTCTTAGCTATCTAACTTCTAATGAATTTTTTTCTTTTTTCGATAGATTAGATGAGTTCAGTGAAGATTAGATGAGATCAGTGAAGAATAAAAATCAGAAAAGGCACTGTTTTAAATCGCCATAGGTGAAATTTTATGAAGTATTTCCATGCTTAAATCAAAAGGTTTCATAAGAGATGTTGGTACAATTTTAATTGCAAGTTCAGAGTGAATGAAAATAAACACATCTAAAATTCCCAGCCTAGTTTGCAGTCTTTATGCAAATTTGAAAAAAGTTTTAAAAAACATTATTGGATATATCAAAGCCAGATCTTCAGTCTTTAGGTAGACAATTAATATAATAAGCCAATACTTCAAAAAAAAAGGGGCAAAATCCATTAAAAATGTTGTAACAGAGCATACAGTATATGTACATGAGGCAGTAGGTCCATCTCTTGAAAAACATACCACTCATTACTAATGCTGCTGCCCCTTGTAATTCTTTTACCAATGTAATTCTGTTACCATGTAATTCCGTTACCAGTGTTTTAATAGGAAAATAATTAGATACCTCTGCAATTGATGTTTAGGGCTGTTGGTAGGTAGATAAAGGAAGAGAATTTGCAAGTACAACAAAAAAAAGTAAGAAAAAACTTTGTGAGTAAAACTTCTTTCAAATTTTGGTAACGGAATTACGTCGTTTTAAGGGTAAAATTGAAAAATCTCTCATACAAAAACTTTTTTCATTTGTTGAAAATGATTTGCAAAACTTGATTCATATTTGTGATGTTGTTCAATTAGGAATAGATATAGAAGAATAAGTTTTAAATACATTGCTCCGCTGAATTTTAAGAAATTAAATCATAATCATGTAATCGAGGCCCCAAAGAAGCCCCAACTTCAAATAAATTTTTCAGAAAAACCAAAAAAGATATTTCAAAACGGTTTTCAGTTCCGTCCCAAATGACTTCTTGTCCACATGGAAAATGTTAAATTATTGAAGTTGGATCAAATTAAGAATTTGGTGATTTTCTTCTTTCCCACACGGAATTGCCCAAGTACGTTGTTCTAATCACTACGGAACAGCATGGAAGAGCACACCTCCCTCTCTTTCTCTCCCTTCCTCCCCCTCTCCCTCCCTCCCCCCTCTCCCTCCCTCCCTATCTATCTCTATCTATCATTTTCTTTATCATTATCTCTCTCCCTCTCTCCCTCCCCCACTCTCTCTCTCTCTCTCTCTCTGTCACTCTCTCTCTCTCTCTCTCTCTAGCATTCATTCAATGTCAATCTTCATCCATCTCTATCAATCTTTCTCAATTGATTTAAATCCCTCTCTGTCATCAAAAATATTTCCTCTCCTTGAAGACGTCAATTCATCTTGATACCTTCCAACAGTATCCTCTTGCTATCTCCCTTCCGCTCTCTCTCTCTCTCTCTCTCTCTCTGTTTCCCTTTTTCTCTCTCTCTGTCTCTCTTTGCCTCTAGTGTCTGTCTGTCTATCAAACCCCTTATACAACCCCCTCCTTACATGAATGTGGCATTTTGGGAAAAAGTGGCTCAAATTATTGCCATGATATGGTGTACGTACATGTACACTGTACTTCTACTAATCATGATTTTCCCCTTTTTTAAAGCATATCATTTGTAAATATGATATGCATTCCCTATCTTAGGCTTACCCTCCCCTCCCCCTTATTTACTCTCTCTCTCTCTCTCTCTCTCTCTCTTTCTCTCTGTAGACTGTTAAAATACATGTACATATAATCTTTCCAACCTTCTCCACCTCTGATGCGTGTAACTTATTATCCATGCGATACACATAATTTCTCTCCAATGCTCCCTCCCCCCCCCCCTCCCCTCTCTTCTCTTTCTCTCTAACTTCCTCTATCTCTTTCTCCCTCTCTCTCTCTCTCTCTCTTTCACTGTATACCTCTCTCATCTACCTTTCCCCCTTCTTTTGAATGTGTGTTACTTACCGATACGATAGACATGGTCTCTCTAATGCTCCCTGCTGCTGAGATGTTTGCTTTGATGGGTAGTTCTCTGAGTAGTATATCCTCAACGTTTATCACTTTAAATCCATACATGTGGAGCATGTCATCCACAATCCGTCCCTTACGAGATCCCGGCCCACCTGTAACAACAAACAATTAGTGGTCTTTAAAGGCATTGTTTATGTTAAATCTGAGATACATGGCCCTATGTGTTATCAGTGTTTGTGATGTGGTGTAATATTCAAGCCCTAAAAAAATTGCGCTTCAAAATGATCATGAAGTTCCTAAAAAAGTAAAAATCTTTGAGTGACCTGTTTTTACCATACTCATTTTTCCCAATAGACTGTAGTGTTATGAAAACCGTTAAAGAAAACAAAATATGATTTTGATTTACAATCATAAATATCTTGGTAATCAGACAGGCAATTGGCTTTTAAATCTCATGGGATTCATGTATGCTCTAAGGTTTATGATTATGTTTGCAGCATGACCTAAATCAAGGATTTTTTTAAGGATCTGAGACAAAGTTACCCAATCCCTTTTAATTAGGGCATAACAATGTGATATTGGATGATAATAATACTGATAATAAATATGGAGTATTTATTTAATGTACCATCGCAACATGAATAATGTGCTCAAGGCGCAAAAGAAAAGGAAGACACAATAGGAAGATAAAATTAGAAAATACATGTATATCTACTGGAAAGCAATTGTGAAAAGATTAGTTTTTAAGGCATTTTCACAACAATCTACACTTGAAATATAATATCTTGTGACAACTGATTCCATACATGTACATGTACATTGTACTGTAGGCCTATGTACTGTAGGTAAGGTCCAGCATGCAGATGACCGATCCCCTCAAGATTTCTTAGTGATGATTTTCACAGTCATAACAAATATTTGAACTTTGAACTTTGAACTGCAACTCTTCATGGATGTTTGGACAGTTCCATTTAAATGTACACATAATGTCTCTATGCCCTTCCAATTGACTTTTTAACTGTTTCCAGTGCAAGGTTAATCTTCACCAGTGTTAACAGGGTTGTAATGGACCTACACTGTACATGTAATCAAGACTGGTAATTGGTAATTTTTCAAAGCCATTGTGTTGCGCGAAGCAATCATTTCATGAATTGGTGTCTATTGTTTGGTGCAAATTGGTGCTGAACGTGAGAGCGTGCCGAAAGGCAAAGAAAGCAATCAGAGTATGTACTGTACACCAATTAAACACCCTAAATTCTTTTGACAATGGAAATCTCTGTAGCTAATATGAAAATCACTTTCAAAACAATACAGAAAAATTGCTTTATACTACATGTATAGTCTACAGTATGTAGATTGTAGTGTAGCATTTTCCTTGGGTCCATAGGCTGCTAGATTGAATGCTAGAATTTTTTTCTTATTAACAATTTTTTCCCATCATTCACTCAAAAAATATTCTTAAAGAAACTTTGGTCATGAAAATATCCAAGAAGTGTAGTACTATTAAAATTGTTAGTAACGTTTGGCGGGAGTTATCTCCGTAATATCAAGTTGAAAAAAAAACAAAGTAAATGTTTGTGCAAGTATCAAAAATAGTTTTTCCTCTCTTGAGCATGCCAGTGGTATTAAACTAAGAATGAGTTAACACTGGAGCTGGAATTTTTCTTTAACTTTTTTATAAAGATAATTTCAGTGTTGCACCCAATTGTGGTCTAAAATTTGCTTTCCTTAAGAATGATTAGTTTTAGTAATGACTAGATATAATGTCTAAATGCAAAAATTAATAGATCTAGAGTCTAGATCTAGAGACTAGAGTCCAAACATATTGTATAAAATGATGATAAGACTAGTCTACTTATGAACTGAGATTGAATTGAATTGAATCTATTTCCACATTTGCATTACAAATGATTTTGATCATGTTGATGTCAAATTATCACGTTCCTAACACTTTGTAACACTATTACAGGTTCAATAAATTGAAATGCATGAAAACAGCCATCCCATGAACAGTTGAATGAAGGCACGATTATGACCAAGTCTGGGAAACAAAAAGTTTAGGCAAACACTAAATGAAACAGATTAGAAATTAGAAACCATCACAAGGTATGTTGCAATCTCCGCGGTCAGCGGCGGCTAAATTGTGTCAGTGAGAGTGTTCGCGTGCGTAGGAGGGGCTATGGGGGTGTCCCCTAAAATGCAGATTTGTCATTGTTTATCGCAGGAATTTTCTTACTACGTCATATTTTTTACGTAGAGGTAAATATAATCTTCAAAATGATGTGCGTCGAATTTCCTGAACTTCTTGGATTAGTTTGATACCATCATCCTGAAAGTGACACTCGTTTTCAACGCTTTCAAAATCACCCATCGCAAGTTCTAACATCAGAAAAAGTAAGTCTAATGTTTAATTTATATTATAATCTTGTATTTGATAAAGTTTCATGTCATTCCTATGATCCGAAATATGAAATTTTGGGCCCGGAATTGTGCTCTGTCACTGCCGAGTCGATCGCAATTGTGTTTGATTGTTGTGGTCCGTGCGGGCGGATACGAACGTGCATTGACCCACCTGTGATAATACATGTAGTGAGATACGATATACGTGACGAAATACGTGCGATGAAAACAAAAAGTTGTTTTTCGTTCAAGATTTTGCATATAAATACTTGTCATAAACTTACAAATATGCAATATTTTATCTTCTTAACTATTATGATTGTAATATTTCTCGTTGATTTATGAATTTAACTATCGTGAAATACGATGTTTGTCGATCCTTGAATTATGTCGTGTGGGAATTTGAGTGTATTTCGTATTTTGATTCTGTGTGTGTTAGTATGCTGCGCGTTTTCGTGCAACGGTGTGCCTTGAAATAAGACTGTATAAAATGCCTATTGCTGCATCAAACTTGTCCGTAATTGCGCTATGATATCTTTTCGTCACCGTAGCTCTACGTGCTCTATGAAGGGATAGTATAGCGCGTGATCTCCTTGTGCGTTAGGTTTGTTGTTGTTTTTGTTCATAAAGATTTATTAAACAACTAGTCTCGTTTTCAGAGCTGTTTCAATAATTGAATACAATTATAATTGATCAATGCAAAAATAAAATTGTAATCATGAATTATCGTCCTCCTTTCTTACAAAATAATCAGGGAACACATGTTTTTTTTTAATATAAAGAGCGCTAGAGCAATATATTATTCACACAATATTTTTAAAAGCAATATAGTTATATCCATGTAACTGTCAAACTTGAGATTAATTTCCCCCATGACACTGCCCTAGCTCCCACCCCACCCCCACCCCACACGCACGCACACCCACACACACACACACACACAAATACAGTTAAGTAATGACAGAAACTTTGCAATAATATTTATTTTCCATTTCATTACATTTAGATGCCTCCAAAGAAGAGACACAAAACCGGATTGGATCTCGCTGCCCAGCCTGGCGTAGCCAGAAGTCATCTCGTTTATTACTACATATCTGGGACTCTAGTGTTACTTTATTTATTTATTTATTTATTTATTTGAAAATATTTATACAGGATGACAATATCAACCAAGGCTGTTTTTCATATTGGTCCTGTATACATACATGGTAAAATACAAACAATGAAATACAAAATATCAATGAAATACAAATATCATTGAAATATGCAAAACATGAATAGATTACATGAATATTGAATAATATAACATTTTATAAAATAACCAGCAACTGGATACATATATTTACAATTATCCAAATTGTTTATTACTACATATCTGGGACTCTATTGTTACTTTTTCTTATCCGAAGAATACCATTTTGTATTCACAACGGTTTCTGTCAGTGGCCATTCACGTAATTAACTAATTTGACCTAATTAGTTAATTACCCATTTTAATACTATGTCATTTTGTAAGAGATGTATCCCATTTTGTTTGAAATGGGTAAATCTATAATTGTAGAAAATTTCATTAAGATATCTCAATTTTTAAGAAAGTTATGACATTTTAAGTCGTTCAAGTGGTTATTCTCGATCACAGCTTTCGTCTTTAGCTCATGTTGAAACAATAGAGAACAAAAGGTCCATTTCCGAACATTAAAATGTCCATAACTTTCTTAATACATATGATATGAAAGTGTATTAGGTATCAAATGAAAGGTATTGACAAGCTCTATATGATGACATAGATTACAGGCACTGTTTTTAATATTTGATTTTTTTTGTAACATCCATCAGGATAGCCAAAGAAACGAGGAATTGCCTGACCATAAATAATATTGCATATCTGGAAAACAAATTTGTTTAATTTTGTGAGTAAATGATCCTTGACTGTGGAAGGATGAGGTTGGCGAGTTGTGAACTGGAATTTAATTTCAGCCATGAAATTGGTTTCATCATGTTGACAGTCGATGTCAAAATTTAAATTCAAAGTTGACTCAACCACAGCACACACACACACACACAAATGCTAAACTAAGCACATTCTGTCAGGTAAATCTAAACATGCTCATCTATGTTATATGCTGAAAAGCATGCATTATTTAGCGATTTAATCTTAAATCATTTAACATAATGTTTGCTGCTAGTATTTTCACATCTTGCGTAGATCGCCAACCGCAGCTCATCATCCACACACACGCAAACGTACACTGTACATGTAACACACGCACGGCTTACCGAATATAAAAACAATTGTGGTTTCGTCAGTGGACAACTTGACAGAATTCCCAACTCGAATGCTGACTTTCGGTCTGCGATGGAAAAATCCTTTTTCTCCATCTTCGCCCTTCCCATCAGTACTATTTCCACATCCCATGGTAAATCCGTAATCCTAAGATGAATTAGAAAGTCTAGAAATATGCACAAATTATCCAAGTCCTAAGCATCCGGCATTATTTTATGCGGTGGTTTGAGTTCCATAGCAGTCTTTTTCACTTGCACAGTCGATCGAGTCTCGATCGTGCGCGCGCGGTAGCTAGCTCGATGCATACAAAATGTACACACATGTAAAGTATATACGAGCTATCTAACGCGCGCGTATAGCAATTTAATACACACAGCTAATATGCATGCGCTTGTAATTTGTACGTAATGTATTGCGTACATTTTATATGCACTAGTCGGGTACAGTCAAAGCAAATGCAGCGTTGATCTGAAAATCGGCGTGTTATTGCTTGTTGAAAGAAAGCGTCCTCTACGATAAATGCATGTCATCGTCACTGAATTCCATATTGTAAAAAGCCATGAATTTTGCGAGCTAAAAATTTGGTAAATTCACTGATCACTAGTTCAAAAGAAGAATTGTGTTTCTTTTAGGTTAGGTTGATGACGTCCTACCCGGATTTTCCTTCTCATTTTCTTATTTGCCTTCTATTCAATCTCATCCTCTTATCTTTTGTAAAGTACCTATATCTGCTCTTTGTTTTCCTTCTCTAATATATTTGTTCTTCTCAATATTCTCCGTTTCATTTTTATAACTAGTTTACTTCATCCTTTTGTAATCCCCCTCCCAATCTCATTCAGTTTTTTTTCCATTTTATAACTTCCTTCTCCGTCTCAATCTCCTTCTCTCCATATCTTATTTTTCCATCGATTTTCCATCCAGGAGCTCTGTTCTTCTTGAATCTTCTGTTTCCACCCCACTCTTAATTTGTTATTCTCCACTTTTCTTTCCTAACCTCATGCTCGCATCCATCCTCACTCAGTGAGTTTCTTTTTTATTTTGTTATCATTCATTGCCTTCTTTCTATATGTAGTCTGAAGGTACTGCTTTTTCTTACCCCCTCCAAGAGTAGGGATCTTTTGCAATTTGAGAACAACATTTGGCGCATTAATGTCCACCGGCACTTCCTGGAAAAACGAGGCCTTCTGATTGGTTAGAAGTTAATTAGAGAACAGTGATATCACGTCGCGAGACGTTGTATACTTCGTTGCTGCACTTTGCACAAAGACGGTGGTCTGGTACTTCACCAGTAGTACTTGCAAAGATTATCTCTATACTGTGTTGTTATCAGGGGCGTCGCTAGACTTTTTTTCAGTGGGGGGTGTATAGAGGCTACCAATTACCGACAAATATATTAATGCCAATGTCCTAATGTTGACAAATTTAACCCTATAAACCCGGGGCCAGGAACTAAAAGTTATTTTTCAGTTTTTCCCCTCCCGTGCGAAGCGCGGAAGCTTTGACACTTCATCAAATTATTAGAGAAAGCAGACGATTCGTTGTACCGTTTCCGACTCTTAATCATTGTCTGAATTTTTAGAACATGTTTCTTTTTTCCGATAAAAAGTCACAGCTCGTAGGGGAAAAAAAATGCCGGCCGACCGACATAATACATCTCACCGACTTCAAACTTCTGCATTGATATAATATAGTACACGAGGATCGAGCAAGAATACAGACACAGCGGACCCGACACAGCAACATAATTATCTATGCGTATCTTTCTTGCCCCCTTGACGTGGTGACTCGTACACCGTACACCCCTCTGGATCTTATCCCCTCTCTCTCTCTCTGTCTTCTCTTTCATACCCCGTTTCTTTTATTTCCCTTTTCTCTTCATGTTTTCCTCTTCTCTTTTTCTTTCTTTTCTTTCTTTCCACTCCTTCCTCTTTTTCTTTTTTTTCTCTTCCTTTCTCTTTCCTTTCTTTTCCCTTTTTTTTCTTCTTCTTTTCTTTTCCTTTCCCTCTCATTCCCCCTCACCCTTTCCTCATTTTTCCCGACAGCAGCGCAATTCTATCCTGACAGGTGGAATTAAGGGGGGTGTCGCACCCCCACGACCCCTTCTAGCGACGACCCTGCATGGTTGTTATTCCATTAATTTTTTTCAAAAAATGCAATTCCTCGTGCTCTCTCACCTCTCTTCTGTCGTTATTTAATTCTCTTTCAATTTATTTCCTTTCTCTCTTTTTTTTGGTGTTGTTCTTCTTGTTTTGTTTTGTTTTTGTTTTGTTGTTGTTGTTTTTTTTTTTTTTTTTTTGGGGGGGGGGGGGCTACACGCCTGGCAAGAGGGACCCCATATTATGCACACTGCACAATTGCGTTCCCCCCCCGCCCTTTTCCCGCCAAAAAACACCTTCTTATAACATCATTCTTTTCCTTTCTCATTATTTACCCCCCCCCCTTTTTTTTCTCCTCCGTCTTTTCCCCTTTCTTCCTTTTCCACCTTTTATCTCCTCTCGCTTCTCTTTCTTCCTTTCCTCCTCCTTTCCCCCTCTCCCCTTTTCTCTCCTCCCTCTTTTCTTCTTCTTTCTCTCTTCCCTTTTGTTTCTTTTCCCCCTCCTTTTTCTTTCCCACTCCTTTTTCTCCCCCTTTCTTTGTACCGGGGGGGGGGGGGGCACGTGCCCCCTGTGCCCCCCTGCATCCGCCACTGAGAATGATTTCAAAAAGTACACAAAACCCTCACAGGTTTCATTTTTCATGTTATTTTGTCTGATCCGAGCTCTAGCTGATATAGGTTCATTTGGGTAGGCTATGCCCCCCCCCCCGATCTCCTTCTTTTCCCCCTTTTTCTTTTTTTCTTCCTCTTCTTTCTTTCCCTTTCTCTCCTCTTTCCCTTTCCCTTCTCTCTTTTTCTCTCTTTTTTGCGGGGGGTGGGGGGCAGAGCCCGCTGCCCCCCCTGGATCCGCGCCTGCTAACACATGCAAACCTCTCTCTGCATATGATATTTCAGTCGACCCATCCATTTCTTTTTATCTAAAATAACTTACTGGCCTCTGTCATTACTGTTTTTTCCTGCTCTTATCACTGGTACAGTAGGAAATTAAAAATGACTGTAGTCTTGTTGGACAGAAATCCACAAGGCCATTAGGCAATTACCTGATTAATATGCTAATTAGGTTAATTATGCTAGCAAGGCTAATTACTTTTCATTTAACATGATTTACCTCTGAGATAAATATTGGTTGTCATAACGAAAATACACATTAAAAATTGTCATTCCCGATTTTTCTGGATAAAACTAGACCTATATCAATAAATGCAAACATGTAAATTAACTGATTATGTTAATTAGGCTAATTGTACTACGTCTAAATAGAATAGCTTTGTCTAACAGGGCCTGTAAATAGAAATCTTTTTAATGTATGGTTACCAAACTATTTTTCTATTGAAGCCTCAATGGGATCAGTCTTTCATTTGTGTTGCAGCTTTCATATTGCATTCAAATGCCACCTTCAACAAAGTGTCTTGTTTCAAAAATCCAAATATTTCATTTTATTGTGAATCGGTTGTTCCATTCTGCTGTGATATCCCAGTGACTTACATTTTTGTACATTGTTTTCAATGTTTTACAATCGCAATGCAACAAAGCATTCAGTATGGTCCTGTGGACTTTGCATTTATCTGTTTTGTGGGAAAGACTGTGTTATATTTATTCCAGCCTCAGCAGTTGAGTGTAACAATCATGATAGAAGAATATTGAAGCGTACTTTAATAGTAGAATGTCCTTCAAAACTAGCCAATCATTGAAGCCTTAATAGTTATGATTATCAAATTATGCAAAAAGGAAAAGTGCACTTAAGAAGGATATACTAGCCAAATTATTGTCGGAATTATAGATATCTATGAGATAGATTTGTAAAGAGTAGTTTTTACGATGGAGTTAGATATGCACATCTATTGAAATTAGCCATGACCAATGTATATGTTAGTACATTTTAAGAAATTGGAGATGGCTGTGGAAATATGTAGGAAAGAAAATGACTACCATATGAAATTCATTGATGATTTGGCCAGCCTTTGATATTATTATTCTTTGTAAAAAAAAAAAAAAAAAAAGTTTTATCACAAAGATGTACGTGTGTAGGTAGAAATATTCACAAATCATTGTTACCCTATGAATTCAGCAAGTGATTATTCAAATGTCAGTCCATTAGAGGGAATCAGGATGGGACTACTAGTTTGTGCAGGCCGGCATAGAAATGGAATATGACCAATAAACCATGATTTGTTTTAAACACATTAATAAAGGCTTTATGTTGTTCCGAAGCAAGGCTTTATATTATTGCTTGCAAAAATGAAGTAGCATAAAATGAAATGAAATATGCGTAATTGTTTTATGCTTTTGAGGTAAGACCATATTAGAACATAAGGCTAGTAATTATCTCTTTTACATTGGTTATAATGTAGTATTACCAAGAAGAGTTATTGAGACCTGTCAAATTACAACCGTTTACACACAATGTATTTACAGACAACACCAATTATTATGCCTTTTACGTTCCAGGTTGGTCTTTTTCGTGCCTCTGCATTTCGCAAGGCGACCTTAATCAGTTTTGATAGCTAATATGCACACTTAATAATTTTGGCAGGACAGTTGATTGCAGTAGCATATTACCCAGTACATCTTTAAATAATTTTGTTAAAAGTTATGCACAGAAATATCTTATGAGCATTGGTGAATCATTTTTTTGTGAAGATATAAGGTAGGGTTAATGCCAGGGTAAGCTTTGGTGCTATAAGGTCAGAGTTGAAGTTAAGAATTTGGTTAGTGTCAGGTCAGAAATTGAACATGAAAATGGACTCTCTCAGGAGCTTGTGGTTTACTAACCCAAAGCATCTGTATACTTCTGATTTCATTCAACTACATCATTACCTCTCAGGAGCATGTGGTTTACGAACCCAAAGCATCTGTATACTTCTGATTTGATACAGCTACATCATAACCTCTCAGGAGCATGTGGTTTACTAACCCAAAGCATCTGTATACTTCTGATTTGATACAACTACATCATAACCTCTCAGAAGCATGTGGTTTACTAACCCAAAGCATCTGTATACTTCTGATTTGATACAACTACATCATAACCTCTTAGAAACATGTGGTTTACTAACCCAAAGCATCTGTATACTTCTGATTTGATACAACTACATCATAACCTCTCAGGATCATGTGGTTTACTAACCCAAAGCATCTGTATACTTCTGATTTGATACAACTACATCATAACCTCTCAGGAGCATGTGGTTTACTAACCCAAAGCATCTGTATACTTCTGATTTATTTCAACTACATCATAACCTCTCAGGAGCATGTGGTTTACTAACCCAAAGCATCTGTATACTTCTGATTTGATACAACTACATCATAACCTCTCAGGAGCATGTGGTTTACTAACCCAAAGCATCTGTATACTTCTGATTTGATTCAACTACATCATAACCTCTCAGGAGCATGTGGTTTACTAACCCAAAGCATCTGTATACTTCTGATATGATACAACTATATCATAACCTCTCAGGAGCATGTGGTTTACTAACCCAAAGCATCTGTATACTTCTGATTTGATACAACTACATCATAACCTCTCAGGAGCATGTGGTTTACTAACCCAAAGCATCTGTATACTTCTGATTTGATACAACTACATCATAACCTCTCAGGAGCATGTTGTTTACTAACCCAAAGCATCTGTATACTTCTGATTTGATTCAACTACATCATAACCTCTCAGGAGCATGTGGTTTACTTACCCAAAGCATCTGTATACTTCTGATTTGATACAACTACATCATAACCTCTTAGAAGCATGTGGTTTACTAACCCAAAGCATCTGTATACTTCTGATTTGATACAACTACATCATAACCTCTTAGAAGCATGTGGTTTACTAACCCAAAGCATCTGTATACTTCTGATTTGATACAACTACATCATAACCTCTCAGGAGCATGTGGTTTACTAACCCAAAGCATCTGTATACTTCTGATTTGATTCAACTACATCATAACCTCTCAGGAGCATGTGGTTTACTAACCCAAAGCATCTGTATACTTCTGATTTGATACAACTACATCATAACCTCTCAGGAGCATGTGGTTTACTAACCCAAAGCATCTGTATACTTCTGATTTGATACAACTACATCATAACCTCTCAGGAGCATGTGGTTTACTAACCCAAAGCATCTGTATACTTCTGATTTGATTCAACTACATCATATCCTCTCAGGAGCATGTGGTTTACTAACCCAAAGCATCTGTATACTTCTGATTTGATACAACTACATCATAACCTCTCAGGAGCATGTGGTTTACTAACCCAAAGCATCTGTATACTTCTGATTTGATACAATTACATCATAACCTCTCAGGAGCATGTGGTTTACTAACCCAAAGCATCTGTATACTTCTGATTTCATTCAACTACATCATAACCTCTCAGGAGCATGTGGTTTACTAACCCAAAGCATCTGTATACTTCTGATTTGATACAACTACA
This sequence comes from Strongylocentrotus droebachiensis, assembly GCA_035222895.1. Lineage (NCBI taxonomy): Eukaryota > Metazoa > Echinodermata > Echinoidea > Camarodonta > Strongylocentrotidae > Strongylocentrotus > Strongylocentrotus droebachiensis. Next base: position 38,958 of record JAVYIG010011633.1, on the reverse strand, counting down.
TCATAACCTCTCAGGAGCATGTGGTTTACTAACCCAAAGCATCTGTATACTTCTGATTTGATACAACTACATCATAACCTCTCAGGAGCATGTGGTTTACTAACCCAAAGCATCTGTATACTTCTGATTTCATTCAACTACATCATAACCTCTCAGGAGCATGTGGTTTACTAACCCAAAGCATCTGTATACTTCTGATTTGATACAACTACATCATAACCTCTCAGAAGCATGTGGTTTACTAACCCAAAGCATCTGTATACTTCTGATTTGATACAACTACATCATAACCTCTCAGGAGCATGTGGTTTACTAACCCAAAGCTTCTGTATACTTCTGATTTGATTCAACTACATCATATCCTCTCAGGAGCATGTGGTTTACTAACTCAAAGCATCTGTATACTTCTGATTTGATACAACTACATCATAACCTCTCAGGAGCATGTGATTTACTAACCCAAAGCATCTGTATACTTCTGATTTGATACAACTACATCACAACCTCTCAGGAGCATGTGGTTTACTAACCCAAAGCATCTGTATACTTCTGATTTGATACAACTACATCATAACCTCTCAGGAGCATGTGGTTTACTAACCCAAAGCATCTGTATACTTCTGATTTGATTCAACTACATCATAACCTCTCAGGAGCATGTGGTTTACTAACCCAAAGCATCTGTATACTTCTGATTTGATACAACTACATCATAACCTCTCAGGAGCATGTGGTTTACTAACCCAAAGCATCTGTATACTTCTGATTTGATTCAACTACATCATAACCTCTCAGGAGCATGTGGTTTACTAACCCAAAGCATCTGTATACTTCTGATTTGATACAACGTACTACATCATAACCTCTCAGGAGCATGTTGTTTACTAACCCAAAGCATCTGTATACTTCTGATTTGATTATACTTCTGATTTGATTCAACTACATCATAACCTCTCAGAAGCATGTGGTTTACTAACCCAAAGCATCTGTATACTTCTGATTTGATACAACTACATCATAACCTCTCAGGAGCATGTGGTTTACTAACCCAAAGCATCTGTATACTTCTGATTTGATTCAACTACATCATAACCTCTCAGGAGCATGTGGTTTACTAATCCAAAGCTTCTGTATACTTCTGATTTGATACAACTACATCATAACCTCTCAGGAGCATGTGGTTTACTAACCCAAAGCATCTGTATACTTCTTATTTGATTCAACTACATCATAACCTCTCAGGAGCATGTGGTTTACTAACCCAAAGCATCTGTATACTTCTGATTTGATACAACTACATCATAACCTCTCAGGAGCATGTGGTTTACTAACCCAAAGCATCTTTATACTTCTGATTTGATACAACTACATCATTACCTCTTAGAAGCATGTGGTTTACTAACCCAAAGCATCTGTATACTTCTGATTTGATACAACTACATCATAACCTCTCAGGAGCATGTGGTTTACTAACCCAAAGCATCTGTATACTTCTGATTTGATACAATTACATCATAACCTCTCAGGAGCATGTGGTTTACTAACCCAAAGCATCTGTATACTTCTGATTTCATTCAACTACATCATAACCTCTCAGGAGCATGTGGTTTACTAACCCAAAGCATCTGTATACTTCTGATTTCATTCAACTACATCATAACCTCTCAGGAGCATGTGGTTTACTAACCCAAAGCATCTGTATACTTCTGATTTGATACAACTACATCATAACCTCTCAGGAGCATGTGGTTTACTAACCCAAAGCATCTGTATACTTCTGATTTGATACAATTACATCATAACCTCTTAGGAGCATGTGGTTTACTAACCCAAAGCATCTGTATACTTCTGATTTCATTCAACTACATCATAACCTCTCAGGAGCATGTGGTTTACTAACCCAAAGCATCTGTATACTTCTGATTTGATACAACTACATCATAACCTCTCAGGAGCATGTGGTTTACTAACCCAAAGCATCTGTATACTTCTGATTTGATACAATTACATCATAACCTCTCAGGAGCATGTGGTTTACTAACCCAAAGCATCTGTATACTTCTGATTTCATTCAACTACATCATAACCTCTCAGGAGCATGTGGTTTACTAACCCAAAGCATCTGTATACTTCTGATTTCATTCAACTACATCATAACCTCTCAGGAGCATGTGGTTTACTAACCCAAAGCATCTGTATACTTCTGATTTGATACAACTACATCATAACCTCTCAGGAGCATGTGGTTTACTAACCCAAAGCATCTGTATACTTCTGATTTGATACAATTACATCATAACCTCTTAGGAGCATGTGGTTTACTAACCCAAAGCATCTGTATACTTCTGATTTCATTCAACTACATCATAACCTCTCAGGAGCATGTGGTTTACTAACCCAAAGCATCTGTATACTTCTGATTTGATACAACTACATCATAACCTCTCAGGAGCATGTGGTTTACTAACCCAAAGCATCTGTATACTTCTGATTTGATTCAACTACATCATAACCTCTCAGAAGCATGTGGTTTACTAACCCAAAGCATCTGTATACTTCTGATTTGATTCAACTACATCATAACCTCTCAGGTGCATGTGGTTTACTAACAAAAAGCTTCTGTATACTTCTGATTTGATTCAACTACATCATAACCTCTCATGTAAAATGTTATTGTACTGACGTGTTGACGTGGGCAGGTACCCATAATTGTTGAAAAGGAGATTCTCATTTTGCTAGAGCTTTTCTGGAATAATAAATCAATTGCAATATGAACTGAATATTAGCCTTCCTCTCACCAAGGTCTTGGGTGGTTGACTTTCAAATCATGTTATCAAAATTTGTTCCTGTGTTGCCCATTCATAGAATACATATTTCATTTCTCAACATTATATTTATGCATGTGAGGGGAAAGAAAACGTAGCCCTTTGACCTTCAGCCATCTTCTCGCAATGTTACTGATCATAATGTGGAGGTGTAGTACTACTATGCATAGCTTGCGACTCACTCTCCTACATATTATAGGGTCTCTATTTTAACATCCTATCCAAGGGACAGGGTGTTTTCCACTGTAACATCATGTTCATTTAAATTTTTAGTAAATGCCCCTTTTTACTTTTGATAAGTGCCCCCTTCATCTCTGATAATTGCCCTATTCTAATCTGGGAGGTGCCCCTTTTTTGTTCAACTAATGTACATTTTCCTTCATTCTCATAAGTGCCCCTTTTCACCTCTGATAATTTCCCTTTTAACAATGATACGTGCCCGTTTACTTTCTAATAAGGGACCTATCCATCCCCTTAAAAATGCCCCCTTTCACCTTTTAAAAATGCCCCTATCAAAATTTGATCGGTGCCCATTTTCCGTCGACAAATTCCCATTTCCCATTTTCATAAGTGCCTTTTTCATCCCTGGCGTGTGCCTCTTTTTATAAGTGCAAGAAGTGCCCAATTATCACCTCCGTTAATTGCCCTGGGCACTTTGACACTGCTCCGTTTCTTTCCTAATAAGTGTCTTATAACTTATTCAAGTGTTACCCACTATTTCTGTATTGTTTGACGTTTTTCATCTGTTTTTACCTTTTGTAATTATTGTGCAGTGATTTTTTTAATGATTATTGTTATCATGATGTATGTACGAACAAGAAAGAAAGAAAGTGTCCCCTATTAATGTGCCCCTAATTCCAAGCGAATAAGAGCGATTCTCCCCAAAAGCTCTCTCGCTCGCATTCATAGATGATTATGTTACTTATGACATCTTATGAATTTATGAATTTCCCTCCCCATACCTATCCGGACAGTAACTAGGCTTATGGTCCGGTCCAACTATGTTTGTTTTTCAGTGTTCGGAAAGTTTCAGAAAATCAAGATTGTTAATCAATATGAGTATTCTGAGGTATGATCATTCCTGGAAAACAAAAAACTTTAAAACTCTGGAGATGTCATCTATTGAAATGTCCCTCTCAATGTGTCTCACTTTTCTCTGTATGTTTTTTTCATTTGCTCTCTCTCTCTCTCTCCTTCTCTCAATCTCGCAATTGAACTCTGTTCCCTCTCCTTTCAATTTGCTTCCCTCTCGCTTTATGGCTCGCTACTCTGTTTCCGCTCCCTTTCTAACTCTATAATTGTGTTTTCTTTTTATTCGAAATGTCAAAATTAAAAAAAGCATTCCCAAAATATTGGTAATTTTACTTGTTTTGTAAATAGTCTATATGTATTTTGAAATGGAATAATGAAGTCCCTCAGAAGAGGTAAATAGAAAAAAAAACTCTATAATTGTGTTGCAGCATGCACCCTTGCAATGTTAATGCAAAAAAAGGGATTTGTTCGTATTTCAGCAAATATTTATTTTGCTCTTGAAAATAATGAGATGTGAGACCATTTGATAACATCTTTTATTTTGAATTATTCAATCAATCAACAGAATCATAAGACCTAAAATATGAGCTCTTTTTGTTTCAAATTCAATTGTTCGTTACACGCAATCAATGCATAAAACACGAGATTTTTTGATAACATCTCATTTTCAATTAAATCATTACACACACTCCAATTAGGCATAAAAAAGCTCATTTTATAACACTTATTTTCAATTCAATCATTCATTAAGCAAAATCAATAGGCATGAAATATGAGCTCATTTTTTTACCATTCATTTTCAATTCAATCATTACACACAATCTATAGGCATAAAGCACGAACTCATGTGATTACATTTTGTATCCAACTAAATCACTCTCAACTTCTAGGAAATTTTTGAAATGTCAACAGTTATGCTAACTGATAGTACATGATAGTACATACATGGAAGTCTGAAATAAGAAGGGAAGTGGACATCAAAACCGTGTGAACTTAACATTAATGACCTGGAATATAACAGATTCATATGCTTCAAGCCTTCTTTTACACAACTTTCAAACAAATGTGTTTGTTTTAAAGATTGTATGACAGCTGTAATCCAACATGATGATTTAAGCGAAAGTCATACATATTTCATTGTGATTTTAATTTTGACAGAAAATAATGTATCAGACTTCAAAGGTTAAGGAACATTATTAAACACGACACTAATTTAACAATCCATAGATAAGTAAATGGCAGCCTTAATTGTCATATCAATGTAGGTTCCACTCATTCCACATTATGTCACACCAAGGAGTTATTACACTCCTTGGTTATACAGTATGCATTCATCTCAAGAACAGTAAATAAATAGTATCATATTGTAAGCTCGGATTTGATTCAATTCAAGACTTTATTCCAGACTCAGCTGCAAGGGCAGAGGTCCATATAACATTTTTACATGTAGATTTTACAATTCACAATCATAACGTGACTCTTCATCACATCATATTTAACATTATTGTCTTAAACATTTAGCAAGCTCTGTGAACCTGCAGTTGATGGACTAAAACTAACAATATCATCAGCATAAAATAAATGATTTACTTTGGTACTACCAATAAAACAGCCAGTACCACAGTTATTACATTTTACAGATAAATCATCCATATAAAGTATGTATTATCTTAATAACAGTACATAAATAACACACTACATAAAGAGTATCATATTGTAAGGTTTGGGTCATACAGTATGTATTCTTCTCAATAACACTACATAAATAGTATAATATTGTAAGGTTTGAGTGACACATATTATTACCTTTCATGCATCTCCTGGGCAATTTATTAATAAAATTATCCTATTGTAATGTTTGGAGTATGAACACAATATCATTGGAGGGGGAACAGAGTGATATATAATTATAAAGACTACATGATGACAACACATGGGCAATGTATCATACGGAACATATTTATTGTCAGGTTTTATTTATACATGATTATATTTGATTCTATGAATACTTTCTAAACTCATGTGAAAAGCATTCAGTACATAGAAAATCACATTGTAAGGTTTGAGTTATATATCAAGAGTAAATTCCATTCATCTTTCATACTGTGTTACTGAAAATAAGGATTGAGTTTCAAATATAAAAGTTTCATACATCTCAGGAGCAATGGGTTACACAGAAATGTTGTAAGGTGAGCAATGTATCATAAAGAAGTGGCAACAAATACATCACATAAACAATGTATCATAAAGAAGTGGCAACAAATACATCACCTGAGCAATGTATTATAAGGAAGTGGAAACATATATACATCACATGAGCAATGATTCATAAAGAACAACATTATGTATTGTAATGTATAAGGTATGTACGTATCCACAATATCATCATAGAGAAGGGGCAAAGTGACTATAATTGTTTTTAAAAAAGGTGTGGAGGAAGTGGCAACAAATACATCACATGAACAATGTATCATAAAGAAGTGGCAACAAATACATAAAATAAGCAATGTATCATAAAGAAGTGGCAACAAATACATCACATGAACAATGTATCATAAAGAAGTGGCAACAAATACATAAAATAAGCAATGTATCATAAAGAAGTGGCAACAAATACATCACATGAATAATGTATCATAAAGAAGTGGCAACAAATACATCACATAAACAATGTATCATAAAGAAGTGGCAACAAATACATCACATGAACAATGTATCAAAAAGAAGTGGCAACAAATACATCACATGAACAATGTATCATAAAGAAGTGGCAACAAATACATCACATGAACAATGTATTGTACGGAACATCATATATTGTAATGTATAAGGTATGTACGTGTACACAATATCATAGAGGAGGGGCAAAGTGACTATAATTGTCTTATAAGAGGTGTGGAGGAAGTGGCAAATTAGTGGCAACAAATACATCATATGAACAATGTATCATAAAGAAGTGTCAACACATACATCACATGAACAATGTATCATAAAGAAGTGGCAACAAATACATCACATGAACAATGTATTGTACGGAACATCATATATTGTAATGTATAAGGTATGTACGTGTACACAATATCATAGAGGAGGGGCAAAGTGACTATAATTGTCTTATAAGAGGTGTGGGGGAAGTGGCAAATTAGTGGCAACAAATACATCATATGAACAATGTATCACAAAGAAGTGTCAACAAATACATCACATGAACAATGTATCATAAAGAAGTGGCAACAAATACATCACATGAACAATGTATTGTACGAAACATCATATATTGTAATGTATAAGGTATGTACGTGTACACAATATCAAAGAGGAGGGGCAAAGTGACTATAATTGTTTTTAAAAGAGGTGTGGAGGAAGTGGCAACAAATACATCACATGAACAATGTATCATGAAGAAGTGGCAACAAATACATCACATAATCAATGGATTATAAGGAAGTGGAAAATATACATCACATGAGCAATGTATTATAAGGAAACAGAAAAATATACATCACATGAGCAATGTATTATAAGGAAGTGGAAAAATATACATCACATGAGCAATGGATTATAAGGAAGTGGAAAAATATACATCACATGAGCAATGGATTATAAGGAAGTGGAAAAATATACATCACATGAGCAATGTATTATAAGGAAGTGGAAAAATATACATCACATGAGCAATGTATTATAAGGAATCAGAAAAATATACATCACATGAGCAATGTATTATAAGGAAGTGGAAAAATATACATCACATGAGCAATGCATTATAAGGAATCAGAAAAATATACATCACATGAGCAATGTATTGTAAGGAAGTGGAAAAATATACATCACATGAGCAATTTATCATACAGAACAATATATTTATTGTAATGTATAAATTATGTACACAATATCAAAGAGGAGGGGCAAAGTGACTTTAATTGTTTATATTAAAAAAAAAGTGTGGAAGAAGTGGCAACAAATACATTACATGAACTGTGTCATACATAACAACATATTTATTGTAAGGTTTGGGATATGTATACAATATTATAGAGAAGGGGAAAAGTGACTATAATTGCAAAAACTGGAGGAAGAGGCAACAAAGACATCACGTGGGCTCACTGAACCAACTGACAACTGCAAAAAGGCAACGGCAGTCAAGACAGTTAGAAGTATGAAGGGGTATGAAGGAACATCGCCATCACAGAGAGAGAGAGAGAGAGAGAGAGAGGGAGAGGCAAGAACACATCGCTGCAAGTATTCCACTATATAAAGAGCAGTTAGGACAGGAAGGAGGAAACATATCTAGGACTTTATTTCTCCATCAAGAGCTTAGTGAGGAAGGCAAATGATATATGACTGCAAGTATTCCACCATAAAGAGCAGTTTGGAGAGGAAGGAGGAGTACAAACATATCTAGGACTTTATTTCTCCATCAAGAGCTTGGTTAGAAGGGCAAAGGACATATCACTGCAAGTATTCCACCATATGGAGAGCAGTTTGGAGAGGAAGGAGGAGTACAAACATATCTAGGACTTTATTTCTCCATCAAGAGCTTGATTAGGAGGGCAAAGAACATATCACTGCAAGTATTCCACCATATAAAGAGCAGTTTGAAGAGGAAGGAGGAGTACAAACATATCTAGGACTTTATTTCTCCATCAAGAGCTTGGTGAGGAAGGCAAATGATATATCAAGTATTCCACCATATAAAGAGCAGCTCAGAGAGGAAGGAGAAGTACAAACATATCTAGGAATTTATTTCTCCATCAAGAGCTTGGTGAGGAGGGCAAAGGATATATCACTGCAAGTATTCCACCATATGGAGAGCAGTTTGACTTTATTTCACCATCACGAGCATGGTTATGGGGCGTTCACACATAAAATCCGGGGCCCTTATGGTCAGTAAAACAGACATTTTGGGAATGTTTCTCTTACAGTTCCTACGGCGCTAGGATATTTTTCACCAGCCGTATTAAAGGGCGTCGTGGTGCTGAATTGGCTGCTCCCAATTCTCCTGGCGTTTTAATCTGACCGTTAGGGCGTAGAAGGCTCGAAAAGGGCCTGTGGGCCCCTCAGGCCTTATTCTGTCAATTCTTAATGTAGAATGCAGCTTTAAATACAGGAGACGCAGATGTCAGAGGACACATTGTTCAGTGCATGGCACAGCACCCAGCCGGGCGCCTTGAAGACCCTGGCTGGGCCCCGGGAGCCATGGGGTGCATCTGTTCATGGGACGGAGCCTGTAAGCTTACTGGCCGGCATCCGGCCGGCACCCCTATGGGTGCCTTGCATTTTGACTCAACCAATGTTCACCGGGCACCTCCTTGGGGCCTCAGAATATGTGACCACAAATGCCGTAGAAATGAAAATCGGAAGAGTCCAGTATGGTCTATAAGATCCAAAGCAAGGTGCCGGGTAGGGAAAAATCATATGGGGTCAGGTGCAAATGTATGACCTAGGCATAAAGAGGGCCAAAAACATATCACTGCAAGTATTCAACCATATAGAGAGCAGTTAGGAGAGGAAGGATCGAGGAGTACAAACATTTGGAACATACAGAACATATAGATGGAAACAGGGGGTGAACATTCTCGACAACATTTTTGTTCCCCACCTGTGATAGAAATGGGAAAGGGAAGTGGGGTAAAAAAACAATGTATCCCATAATCACTAGCCATTGTTGAATGAATAGGGGAACGAGGGCATGTAATACAATCTGTGCTCCTAACGTTGCCCACTTGCGACAAAAATAAAGGAGGAATACGTCATACAATTTGTATTCCTCTACTATTGATGGAAAGAGGGGAGGAATGCATCATGCAATTTTCATTCCTTCACTATGTGGAAAGAGCAGCCAAGGAATGAATCACACAACTTCATTCCTTCACTACTGTTGTTGGACAGGGCAGAAGAATATATCATATAACATTTTTCCCACTATAATAATGGAAAGAGGAGAACGTCACAAAAACTTTATCAGCTCACTGCTGATGGAAATTAGAGCCTATCACAATCTTTATTCCACCATTGTGAACAGAGCAGAGGAACACATCAAACAATTTTTATTCCTCCAATGTTGCTGAAAGATCAGAGGAACGCATCACACAATTTTCATTCCTCCAATGTTGCTGAAAGATGGGAGGAGCGCATCATACAATTTGTATTCCTCCATTGTTGGTGGAAAGAACAGCCGAATGCACCACAAAATCTTAAATCCCCCACTTTTGATGCAAAGAGGCCAAGAATGCATCATACTTTTTTTTAAAATCTTTACACTATTGATGAAAAGAGCAAGGAACGCATCACACAATCTTTATTCCCCACCTTTGATGTGAAGAGCACTGGAACTCATCACAAAATTTTTATATCTCCATTGTTAATGCAAAGAGAGGAGGAATCCAAGCATACAATTTTTATATCTCCATTGTTAATGCAAAGAGAGAAGGAATCCAAGCATACAATTTTTATTTCTCCACTGTTAATGCAAAGAGAGAAGGAATCCAAGCATACAATTTTTATATCTCCATTGTTGAAGAAAGAGCAGATCAAGGAATGCATCACACAATCTATATTTAGGAAAAGGGGAGGAACGCACCACAACATTTTACTTCCTCAACCGTTGATAGAAAGAGGGCAGGAATATATTACACAATTTTTATTTCTCCATTGTTGGTGAAAAGAGTAGACGAACGCATCATACAATTTTTATTTCTCCATTTTTGCATGTGAAGGGGGAAGGAATGCATCACATAATCTTTATTCTGTCTCTGCTCAAAGAGTGGAGGAACATACAACACAATCTTTATTCCCCCACTGTGAACAGGGCAGAGAAACACATCATACAATTTGTATAACTCCTTTGTGGCTGAAAGAGCAGAGGAATGCATCACACAATTTCTATTCCTCCAATGTTGCTGAAAGAGCAGAGGAATATATCACACAATTTGTATTCCTCCAATGTTGCTGAAAGAGCAGAGGAACGCATCACACAATTTGTATTCCTCCAATGTTGCTGAAAGAGCAGAGGAACGCATCACACAATTTGTATTCCTCCAATGTTGCGGAAAGAGCAGAGGAATATATCGCACAATTTTTATTTCTCCAAAGTTAATGGAAAGACTAACGCTTCATCCAATTTTTATTCCTCCAATGTTGCTGAAAGAGCAGAGGAATGCATCACACAATTTCTATTCCTCCAATGTTGCTGAAAGAGCAGAGGAACGCATCACACAATTTTTATTCCTCCAATGTTGCGGAAAGAGCAGAGGAATATATCACACAATTTTTTTTTCTCCAATGTTAATGGAAAGACTAACGCTTCATCCAATGTTGCTGAAAAAGCAGAGGAACGCATCACACAATTTGTATTCCTCCAATGTTGCGGAAAGAGCAGAGGAACGCATCACACAATTTTCATACCTCCAATGTTGCTGAAAGAGCAGAGGAACGCATCACACAATTTTCATTCCTCCAATGTTGCTGAAAGAGCAGAGGAACGCATCACACAATTTTCATACCTCCAATGTTGCTGAAAGAGCAGAGGAACGCATCACACAATTTTCATACCTCCAATGTTGCTGAAAGAGCAGAGGAACGCATCACACAATTTTCATTCCTCCAATGTTGCTGAAAGAGCAGAGGAACGCATCACACAATTTTTATTCCTCCAATGTTGCGGAAAGAGCAGAGGAACGCATCACACAATTTTCATTCCTCTGCTGTTGATGGTTAAGATGGGAGAAGCGCATCATACAATTTTTATTTCTCCACTGTTGGTGGAAGACGAACGCATCACACAATCTTAAATCCCCAACTGTTAATGGAAAAAACAAAAAGAATGCATCACACAATTGTTATTCCCTTACTGTTAATGCAAAGATGGATGGATAGGAGGAACATATCACACAAACTTTATTATTATTATACAATTTTATTTGTATTCATGTTGCGGAAAGAGCAGAGGAACGCATCACACAATTTGTATTCCTCCAATGTTGATGGAACGACTAACGCTTCATCCTAATTTTATTCCTCCAATGATGCTGAAAGAGCAGAGGAACGCATCACACAATTTTCATTCCTCTGCTGTTGATTGAAAGATGGGAAGAGCCATCATACAATTTTTATTTCTCCATTGTTGGTGGAAAGAACAGACGAATGCACCACACAATCTTAAATCCCCTACTGTTGATGCAAAGAGGCCAAGAATGCATCATACAATTTTTGTTATCTTTACACTGTTGATGAAAAGAGCAAGGAACGCATCACACAATCTTTATTCCCCACTTTTGATGTGAAGAGCACTGGAACTCATCACAAAATTTTCCTTTCTCCACTGTTAATGCAAAGAGAGGAGGAATCCAAGCATACAATTTTTATTTCTCCATTGTTAATGCAAAGAGAGGAGGAATCCAAGCATACAATTTTTATTTCTCCATTGTTGAAGAAAGAGCAGATCAAGGAATGCATCACACAATCTATATTTAGGAAAAGGGGAGGAACGCACCACAACATTTTACTTCCTCAACCGTTGATAGAAAGAGGGCAGGAATATATCACACAATTTTTATTTCTCCATTGTTGGTGAAAAGAGTAGACGAACGCATCATACAATTTGTATAACTCCTTTGTGGCTGAAAGAGCAGAGGAATGCATCACACAATTTCTATTCCTCCAATGTTGCTGAAAGAGCAGAGGAACGCATCACACAACTTTTATTCCTCCAATGTTGCTGAAAGAGCAGAGGAATGGATCACACAATTTTTATTCCTCCAATGTTGCTGAAAGAGCAGAGGAACGCATCACACAACTTTTATTCCTCCAATGTTGCGGAAAAAGCAGAGGAATATATCACACAATTTTTATTTCTCCAATGTTAATGGAAAGACTAACGCTTCATCCAATTTTTATTCCTCCAATGTTGCTGAAAGAGCAGAGGAACGCATCATGATTTTTTTGTATTCCTCCAATGTTGCTGAAAAAGCAGAGGAACGCATCACACAAATTTTATTCCTCCAATGTTGCTAATAGAGCAGAGGAACGCATCACACAATTTTCATTCCTCTGCTGTTGATGGTTAAGATGGGAGAAGCGCATCATACAATTTTTATTTCTCCATTGTTGGTGGAAAGAACAGACGAATGCACCACAAAATCTAAAATCCCCACTGTTGATGCAAAGAGGCCAAGTACGCATCATACAATTTTTGTTAATCTTTACCCTGTTGATGGAAAGATAGGAGGAACTTATCACACAAACTTTATTATTATTATACAATTTTATTTGTATTCCTCCTCCATAGATGAAAAGAGCAAGGAACGCATCACACAATCTTTATTCCCCACTTTTGACATGAAGAGCATCGGAACGTATCACAAAATTTTCCTTTCTCCACTGTTAATGCAAAGAGAGAAGGAATCCAAGCATACAATTTTTATTTCTCCATTGTTAATGCAAAGAGAGAAGGAATCCAAGCATACAATTTTTATTTCTCCATTGTTAATGCAAAGAGAGAAGGAATCCAAGCATACAATTTTTATTTCTCCATTGTTAATGCAAAGAGAGAAGGAATCCAAGCATACAATTTTTATTTCTCCATTGTTAATGCAAAGAGAGAAGGAATCCAAGCATACAATTTTTATTTCTCCATTGTTAATGCAAAGAGAGGAGGAATCCAAGCATACAATTTTTATTTCTCCACTGTTAATGCAAAGAGAGAAGGAATCCAAGCATACAATTTTTATTTCTCCATTGTTAATGCAAAGAGAGGAGGAATCCAAGCATACAATTTTTATTTCTCCATTGTTGAAGAAAGAGCAGATCAAGGAATGCATCACACAATCTATATTTAGGAAAAGGGGAGGAACGTGCCACAACATTTTACTTCCTCAACCGTTGATAGAAAGAGGGCAGGAATATATCACACAATTTTTATTTCTCCATTGTTGGTGAAAAGAGTAGACGAACGCATCATACAATTTTTATTTACCCATTTTTTTATGTGAAGGGGGAAGGAATGCATCACATAATCTTTATTCTTTCTCTGCTCAAAGAGTGGAGGAACATACAACACAATCTTTATTCCCCCACTGTGAACAGGGCAGAGAAACACATCATACAATTTTCATTCCTCCAATGTTGCTAATAGAGAAGAGGAACGCATCACACAATTTTCATTCCTCCAATGTTGCTGAAAGAGCAGAGGAACGCATCACACAATTTTCATTCCTCCAATGTTGCTGAAAGAGCAGAGGAACGCATCACACAATTTTTATTCCTCCAATGTTGCGGAAAGAGCAGAGGAATATATCACACAATTTTTGTTTCTCCAATGTTAATGGAAAGACTAACGCTTCATCCAATTTGTATTCCTCCAATGTTGCTGAAAGAGCAGAGGAACGCATCACACAATTTTCATTCCTCCAATGTTGTTGGTTAAGATAGGAGAAGCGCATCATACAAATTTTTTTTCTCCATTGTTGGTGGAAAGAACAGACGAATGCATCACACAATCTTAAATCCCCCACTGTTGATGCAAAGAGGCCAAGTACGCATCATACAATTTTTTTTAAATCTTTACCCTGTTGATGGAAAGATAGGAGGAACTTAACACACAAACTTTATTATTATTATACAATTTTATTTGTGTTCCTCCTCCATAGATGAAAAGAGCAAGGAACGCATCACACAATCTTTATTCCCCACTTTTGACATGAAGAGCATCGGAACGCATCACAATATTTTCCTTTCTCCACTGTTAATGCAAAGAGAGAAGGAATCCAAGCATACAATTTGTATTTCTCCATTGTTGAAGAAAGAGCAGATCAAGGAATGCATCACACAATCTATATTTAGGAAGAGGGGAGGAACGCACCACAACATTTTACTTCCTCAACCGTTGATAGAAAGAGGGCAGGAATATATCACACAATTTTTATTTCTCCATTGTTGGTGAAAAGAGTAGACGAACGCATCATACAATTTTTATTTCTCAATTTTTTATGTGAAGGGGGAGGAACGCATCACATAATTTTTATAATTTCTGTCTCTGCTCGAAGAGTGGAGGAACATACAACACAATCTTTATTCCCCCACTGTGAACAGGGCAGAGGAACACATCATACCATTTTTATAACTCCTTTGTGGATGAAAAAGCAGAGGAACGCATCACACAATTTGAATTTTCATTCCTCACGTGTTGCGGAACGAGCAGAGGAACGCATCTCACAATCTTTATTCTCCCATTTTTTTTTGGAAGGGGGGAAGAATGCATCACATAATCTTTATTCTTTCTCTGCTCAAAGAGTGGAGAAACATACAACACAATCTTTATTCCCCAACTGTTAACAGAGCAGAGGAACGCATCACACAACTTTTATTCCTCCAATGTTGCGGAAAGAGCAGAGGAATATATCACACAATTTTTATTTCTCCAATGTTAATGGAAAGACTAACGCTTCATCCAATTTTTATTCCTCCAATGTTTCTGAAAAAGCAGAGGAACGCATCACACAAATTGTATTCCTCCAATGTTGCTAATAGAGCAGAGGAACGCATCACACAATCTTCATTCCTCTGCTGTTGATGGTTAAGATGGGACAAGCGCATATCATACAATTTTTATTCCTCCATTGTTGGTGGAAAGAACAGACGAATGCACCACAAAATCTAAAATCCCCACTGTTGATGCAAAGAGGCCAAGTACGCATCATACAATTTTTGTTAATCTTTACCCTGTTGATGAAAAGATAGGAGGAACTTAACACACAAACTTTATTATTATCATACAACTTGTATTCCTCCTCCATAGATGAAAAGAGCAAGGAACGCATCACACAATTTGTATTCCTCCAATGTTGATGGAACGACTAACGCTTCATCCTAATTTTATTCCTCCAATGTTGCTGAAAGAGCAGAGGAACGCATCACACAATTTTCATTCCTCTGCTGTTGATTGAAAGATGGGAAGAGCCATCATACAATTTTTATTTCTCCATTGTTGGTGGAAAGAACAGACGAATGCACCACACAATCTTAAATCCCCCACTGTTGATGCAAAGAGGCCAAGAATGCATCATACAATTTTTGTTATCTTTACACTGTTGATGAAAAGAGCAAGGAACGCATCACACAATCTTTATTCCCCACTTTTGACATGAAGAGCATCGGAACGTATCACAAAATTTTCCTTTCTCCACTGTTAATGCAAAGAGAGGAGGAATCCATGCATACAATTTTTATTTCTCAATTGTTTCGGAAATAGCAATCTCGACTTTTGATGGAAAGAGGCTAGGGGGGGGGGGACACATCACAACATTTTCTTCCACTCCGCTGTTGAATGAAAGCAGGGAAGAACGCATCATACAGTTTTCATTCCGCTACTGATGAAGGAGTGGGGGAGCGTATCAAACAAATCATATTACTTCACTGTTGATTGAAAGAGCATGGGAATGTATTAAAATCTTTATTCCTCCATTGTTGCATGAAGAGCAGAAGAACGCATCACACAATCTTTAGTACGTCCAACATTTGTTAAGGGAAAAAGGGTGGAACGCATCATAATAATGATGGGAAGAGGGGAGGAACACATTACAATTTCCCCCCCCCCCCCGCTCCGAAGTTGATTGAAAGAGGGGAGGAACGCATCACACAATTTATTATTCCTCCGCTGTTGATGGAAAGAGAGGAGGAACGCATCATACAATTTTCCTTCCTCCACTGTTGGCGGAAAGAGCAGACTAATATATCTCAATCTTTTTTCCCCCATTTTTTTTGTAAAGGGGGATCACATCACAAAATCTTTATTCTTTCTCTGCTGAAAGAGTGGAGGAACATACATGTACAACACAATCTGTATTCCCAAACTGTTAACAGGGCAGAGGAACACATCATACATTTTGTATTCCTCCATTGTTGACAGAAAGAGCAGAGGAACGCATTGTACAACTTATATTCCCATTCTCTTGATGGGAAGAGTAGTAATGCATCATATAATCTTTATTCCCTCACCGATGATGTAAAGAGCAGAGTAACACATCACAAATTTGTTGTTCCTCCATTGTTAGTGGAAAGAGCAGAGGAAGGCATCGTACAATCATTATTCTTTCCCTGTAGATGGAAAGAGAGCATATTACACAATTTGTATTTATCCACTAGTACAGGGAGAGGAGGAATGCCTCACACAATTTTTTTCTTCAACATATTCCTCCATTGTTGATGCATGGATATGCCACTGTGTACATTTGAGACTCATTGATTATTTATATCCCTCAAACTAATTTGCGATCACGCAGGTAAATACGTGCTTGAGAGTCCAGGAACACGCTCTCTTCTAGGTGATCGATCTTTTACTGCCTGTGCATCAAGATTGCGGAATGGTCCTCCCGAATCCTTCGGTCTTGTCACAAGTTATTCACTTTTAGAACACAACTAAAGACATACCTATTTTGGATTGCTTACAATTATAGTCACTGCTTTTTTGTCTTTCCCAGTGAGAATCATGAACAGACATTTTTGGTAGTTTTTCAGTCTCATCAGTGCCTTTGATTAGGCAACTAGATATTGGCGCTTTATAAATTCCTGGATTAGATTGATGCAAAGAGGGGAGAAATGCACCACACAATCTTTAGTCCCCGACTGTTAATGGGAATAGTGGAAGAAGCATCACACAATCCGGGATGAAGGGGAACAAATCATTGCAAAGACAGGTATACATTTTCTTGTCACCATACAATTTCACAGATTATAAGAATGATAATGATAACAACGAATGAAGAGATTGAGGAAGGATTAACGTAATGACATTACAAGGATTCACAACAGCAGAGTGAGGAGAGAGAAAACTCTGGTTTTAGGACTGGACTATGCTTGATTCACAACCAATTCTGCTGATGCTTTTTGCAATCAGTCTATTTGGAAAACTCCAATTGTAAACATTGGCAAGAAGGAAACATGAAACTTTTCGTAAAAAATTTTATCACGGAAGGTGGATGAAAAACAAAACATTGAATCAGTAATCTTTGCTGCCATGGCAATGTATGGGAATGGGCAATGACGAGAAACATAGTGGAGCGATGGCATAGTTGAAAGAGTGAGCAATGGTATTGGAATAATTTTGCTATTCTCCAAGATGTATGAAGGAGAAGGACAATCGATTGCAAAACCCAGCAATTGTTTACGTAATTGCAAGTGGAAGGTTTGGAGTACGTGTACAATGAAGTGTCAATAGGGTAGTAGTAGGGTGATCCTCAGTTCAAAACAAAGTTAATGCACTGAAGCCCTTTCGAAAGGTTCATAACCATGCAATATTTCTTTGGTGGAAGAAGAACATACATGTATGTATATGTAACATTGCATATCACCGCGATTGTATCGGTGGTGGATGGGAAAAGAACCTTGCAGGGATAAGAGGAGAGGAGTTGGTTACATAACAAGGACATAGAAGCAGCATGCATGGCTTCCAAGAGGAGTGAAAGCCCACTTCTGGCCTTGGAGGTTTATAATGCACCGAAGGAATAGGAGGTTATGTAAGGCCTCAAAGGAGGAGGAGACTCTGTAAGGCCTCGGAGGAGGAGGAGACTCTGTAAGGCCTCGGAGGAGGAGGAGGCTCTGTAAGGCCTCGGAGGAGGAGGAGGCTCTGTAAGGCCTCGGAGGAGGAGGAAGAGGCTCCTGAAGGCCTCGAAGGAGGAGGCGGAAGGCCTCGGAGGAGGAGGAGGAGGCTCCGGAAGGCCTCTGAGGAGGAGGAGGAGTCACCGGAAGGCCTCAGAGGAGGAGGGGGAGTCTCCGGAAGGCCTCGGAGGAGGAGGGGGAGTCTCCGGAAGAAATCGGAGGAGGAGGAGGAGGCTCTGTAAGGCCTCAGAGGAGGAGGAGTCTCCGGAAGGCCTCGGAGGAGGAGGAGGAGGAGTCTCCGAAAGGCCTCGGAGAAGGAGGAGGAGTCTCCGGAAGGCCGAGGAGGAGAAGGAGTCTCCGGAAGGCCGAGGAGGAGGAGGAGGAGTCTCCGGAAGGCCGAGGAGGAGGAGGAGGAGTCCCCGGAAGGCCGAGGAGGAGGAGGAGGAGTCTCCGGTAGGCCGAGGAGGAGGAGGAGGAGTCCCCGGAAGGCCGAGGAGGAGGAGGAGGAGTCTCCGGAAGGCCGAGGAGGAGGAGGAGGAGTCTCCGGAAGGCCGAGGAGGAGGAGGAGGAGTCCCCGGAAGGCCGAGGAGGAGGAGGAGGAGTCTCCGGTAGGCCGAGGAGGAGGAGGAGGAGTCCCCGGAAGGCCGAGGAGGAGGAGGAGGAGTCTCCGGAAGGCCGAGGAGGAGGAGGAGGAGTCTCCGGAAGGCCAAGGAGGAGGAGTCTCCGGGAGGCCGAGGAGGAGGAGGAGGAGTCTCCGGAAGGCCGAGGCGGAGGAGGAGGAGTCCCCGGAAGGCCGAGGAGGAGGAGGAGGAGGAGTCTCCAGAAGGCCGAGGAGGAGGAGTCTCCGGAAGGCCGAGGAGGAGGAGTCTCCGGAAGGCCGAGGAGGAGGAGTCTCCGGAAGGCCGAGGAGGAGGAGTCTCCGGAAGGCCGAGGAGGAGGAGTAGTCTCCGGAAGGCCGAGGAGGAGGAGGAGGAGCCTCCGGAAGGCCGAGGAGGAGGAGGAGGAGTCTCCGGAAGGCCGAGGAGGAGGAGGCTTTTTAATGCTGTTGTTTATAAAATAGTTTTTTTTAATTTCAAATAGAGGAGATTGAAAAATGGCTATTCTAATCTTGAGGGAGGGGTGTAACAAATGATGTAGTTGGAAAGTTGGGGTTCCTATCAAGAGGCTAAGATGACATACATCTCTCATACTGGTAGTTAGATTGCACTCACCCATCTGTTCCTCATGTTCTGTCCCCTAGGATTGCCTCTCCCATAAGAGTGATCCATGATCCGATGATGCAGTCAGAAGTCTCTGCTTGAATCCATCAACATCTCTCCTGAATCCTGCTTGACATCTAAACTGATCAGACTCAAACAACAAGTTAGACACTAAATAGATGATGCAGGTTTCAAAGAGCCAACTAGGATGGACAGTCATCTTTCATTAGCATTTAATTGCCATCAATGCACCATTTTCTCTTTCCCTAAAATAACCAAAATGTTTCCATACCCCTGTGTAACACCCAAAACCCCCTGTTACCCCCATGTTACCCCTGCTACCCCTGTGTTACCCCCAATACCGTTTTTACCCCCCAATACCACATGTTACCCCCAATACCCCTGTGTAACCTCAATACCCTAGCCCTCAATCCCCCTGTTACCCCCATGTTACTCCTATGTTACAACCAATCCCAATGTTACCCCCAATCCCCCTGTTACCCCCATGTTACCCCCAATGCCCCTGTTACCCCCATGTTACCCCAATGCCCCTGTTACCCCCATGTTACCCAAATACCCCCTGTTACCCCCCATGTTACCCCAATCACCCTGTTACCCCCATATGTTACCCAAATACCCCCTGTTACCCCCCATGTTACTCCATGTCACCCCCTTGTTACCCCAGTCCCCCAGTTACCCCCTTCTATAACACAAACCCATCACATGTTTGACAATTAAGTCTGATTACTAAAACCTTGGGAGAATTGTGTTTGGATATACAAATTACTTTAATGCTATGTCTGAGAAAATGTATCACTACTGTATGTTTTTTAGTACTTGTATGGTTGGGAATATCTACTATTTGAAGAAAAAGATTAGCATATATAAGAGAGAAAAGATGAAAGGATGGATGGAAATAACCTAGATGGAAATGAAAATATATTATAAACAGAAATCAGACCC
Organism: Strongylocentrotus droebachiensis; assembly: GCA_035222895.1. Taxonomy (NCBI): domain Eukaryota; kingdom Metazoa; phylum Echinodermata; class Echinoidea; order Camarodonta; family Strongylocentrotidae; genus Strongylocentrotus; species Strongylocentrotus droebachiensis. The sequence goes on along the minus strand of JAVYIG010011633.1, from coordinate 18,344 downwards.
CACCCAGCCCCCCCCCCAAAAAAAAAATAGACAAACATGATAAATGAATACCTCCAAGAAGGGCACATTGATCTATTTCTAACTCTAGTGACTATTGTTCCAATTAAGTTTCAAATTTTTGTTGATAAAAAAAATATATGTACCAGTATATCAATTATAGCACTTTCTGTAGATATAATAGCACAACACAATCACTATTATTGTGCACTACACAATGTATGCACCATCTCTGCTCCCTTGGGAGTGTTTGATATGCATGACAGAAAGGAGCTCTATGTATGTTAAAGAGCTAGTGCTATTAAAATATTCCATCTTATAATTGTTATCATCATTGCTGTTTATGAGGAGGCGCGATAGCTCTGTTGGGCCGAGCAGTGCATGGTCTCGTAATCTGGTGACCCGGGTTCAAAATCAATTTGATGCGCTAAAGCGCCCTCTGGTATTGGTAAGGCATTAACCCTCATTACCAGGTCCCTCGGAGTGGACCTAAAGCCGTCAGTCCTCTGGTTGCTTACTAACAAGCATTTATGCTTTCTTAGCAGTCAGGTAAAATAACCACCACTAAACTAAATTATGCACACACTGGTGAGGGGTAATCAAAACATTACATTTGGTGTAGTCCACATATAGCTGGCTACTACTTGGCATGGGTGAAATTACCTCATGCCAGTTGCATGCTGTACAGCCAAATTTGGGAGTACTGTAATGTCAATGACCATTCCTTATTCTTTTTTGCAAGTCAAACTTGATTGGGGTAAAACACTTAATCTATGTAGCTTTGCAGGAAGGTGTTTCGGGCATGCAGGCATGCGGCCATGTTTGCTTTGAACAGGCAACCTCATCCAAATTGATGAAGCATTCTACATAGCATCTTTGAAACCTCAGAAAGATGCTCATAATCATCACCTCTCAAATTCCAGAAAGAAGCTTTTTCCTGAAACAATATGGGACCTAGCTCTTAATCAAGATCATTTGGATATTAAGATCTGATTCTTAATCAGCAAAGTAAACGTTAACCTCAATTTGGGGTTCTGCCCTGCCAGTCATAAGATTGTCTAGTCATACAGATAAAAGGTTACAGGGTAGGCTGGTCCTAACTGTCATTATTCATAAAAATGTGTTAAGAATTCAAATAATTCATCCTTGAAACTAATCAGAAAAAATTAGGACATGTCTTGTCCTTCCAGAGAACATCAAGGAATTTTCCCACAAAAATCAGCAAAGTCTGAATGAGAAAAAAACCTGAGAATATTCCTGAGTGAAATAGCTGTGAGTCAAGAACATGGGAGTATTATGTGAATCAGAGGTCAACTAATCTCTCAGACAATGCATAATTGCACTGTCTTCTAAAACTCCTGTTTTACTTCAGAGACTAGACAAAGACAAGAAAGTTTTGTTTTTGCAAAAACAGTAGGAGCTGTAAAAATGCTGACCTTGATGACAATGATGGTCGATGTACGTATCATACATAATATTCATCACAATGAAGTTGGAATGATGTGGCAGGAGAGTCAGTCACATTGATGTGATTAAAAAATGACGAGAAGGAATTACTGTGCTTCTAATAGCTCCCATTTATTATTATTATTATCAATAAGTATTTTGCGTCACTTGTGCCTGGGAGGCGAAAAGCGAACTGAATCACTGTAACCCTCGGATCTCTCCTCCCAGTATAACTGATTGGGGGTGTGCAGGTGGACCACTACACCAGGGTTTTCCCCTACTCTTATACGAATAGTGCAGTGGGTTCTTAACGTGCAAAGGTAGTGATTCTCCTCTACACAGGGGCTCCATTTAACGTCCTATCTGAGGGACAGAGTGTTTTCCACTTAACACAGCAACAATGGGAGGGGCACGTTAACACACAATGCAGGCTTCAGTCATCCGCCTGGGTTGGATTTGAACCCACGATCTTTGGTTCGACAGGCAGACACTTTACCGACTGAGCCAACTCGCCTCCTTGGGGGAACATATCAAGCATATATGACCCATCCTATTTTGAAGCTTTTGTCAGAATAACATATATATTTCAGTCAAGCATTATGAACAAATTGAAATTAAAATTCAAAAAATTGCAATGTGGATGCTTTTGATAGAGGAAGAAAAAGTGGGAGTTCTATCTATTGAATGCCATTTCTGTTGGCATAAATCATTGCAATAGAAAAGGCAGTGGTTTCAGACTGGTCTCCTAGCATACATGCATTACAGATTGTTGGTATCAATGACCACTAAACATCATGTACAACAATGTCCTTTGGCAAGACATTGATCTACATTTGCCACACTCAGCCCATGTGATGTAAATGGGTACCTGGAAGGAATTAATTTCTTGAAATGCTAGAGCGTTGTAATGGCAGCCGTGCTAAAGCCAGGGTAATAGTCTCCCTCTGTGCCTTAGAATAGTTTACTAGATTGATGGCACATAACAAATGCTGTAGTATTATTATACCAGCTCAGTGTAAACTGAAAGTTCAGACATGACGTCAGACGTGATTTACAAGGTGCAACTAAATGACAGCCATACTTCTGATATGATTCTGATATACTCCATCATCGCTTGGCATCAAATACTCAAGCATGAATTGCCCTGAACTGAAGAGGTAGCCAAGATTACCATGACAACTGGTACCAATAATAATGATAATTCTTGATAAAGGTTTATATATCAATACAGTCAAATTCATCATCCCTCTTTCACCAAGAGTAAAAAAAAAGACGGTGAACTCTTCTAAGATGTTCTACATGTATGTTACATCTTATAAAGGAGGTGTGGCAAAACTTGGAGGATAGCTGAATATGAAAATGCTACATCTTTGTGCAAATCAGACTGCATAAAGCAATTGCTTTAATGTCAATCTGGGCTACAGTTCCCATCGCCCCAGGGATGGGAGGTAAAACGGAGGGCCAGTACACGAAGGAGCCTTTCTCATGAATTTGTCCATGACTTTGTCCATGACTCTCTGCATTTTGAATCAAGGGTACACATGTAATGCCCTCTATGATTTTCATTCCTTCCACATAGTGACTTAGACACTCTGAAACCAATTAAAAATCCTCTGTTGAATGGAGGAACCAGTAGGGAATTTGGATCAATCTGCCCTTGTTTGGGATATTTATTTTGATCATGGACTTTATTATCATTTTATCCCGTTTTGCTTCTTTTCTTAGGTTTAGTTTCTGCCTATATACAAATTGCATTGTTAGAATATAGAATGTTGAATTAAAATTATATCAAGAAATGTAGGAATGAAATGTAGAAATGAAATGTAGGAATGACATGACATGAAATGAAATGGTCTGACCTTTGTCATTATAACTAGTCTGGAAAATAGGTAAGAACTTCAACCCCCTCCTATCTTACCCATCATGTTTTACTAATCCTGCTAAACTGTGTCCAATGTGTAATCTATATATTCTAAATATTTCTTATAATTTTGTTCAATTGATAGAGAAAATGTGATCCCATTAAACCCTCCTGTTTTAACTCTCTTCCAATCATGTCCAATGTGTAATATATAAATCCCAAATAATTTTCATTTTTTTGTACCACTGATAGAGAAAATGTCATTGCATTTGCAGGCATTAATGCTACATAAAAGTATGACTTCCTTACCCGTTGACTCTAAGAACCTGCTTATCATCTACCCAGTGCCAACCTGTTGCGTGAATCATCACAGTTCAGGTGTCAGGTAGGACCCAGAAGAGTAGTTGGTGACTTCAAACACAGACTTCTTTCTGCATCATCATCACATGGATCACACCATGGAAGAGACAACCTTGGAGGAGCAGAAACATGAGGAAGAGATGGGTTTATGCAATCCTTCTACCAGCAAAGACATGTGTGACCCCTTGGTCTCTAGATAGGATAGGGGTGAGAGAGGGAACGAGAAGGGATGAAGGGGGGTCTGGTATGGGAGGAGCAGGAGAGTGTGGTTAGGGAGAGGTTATGGGAGGAATATAAGAATCATGTTCTTGTAAAGGCACTATATAAATACCAATATGTATGTATGTACAGGTGTATGTATGAATGTATGTATTCATTATAAAGAAAAGAAAAGTTATGGGAGGAATATAAGAATCATGTTCTCGTAAAGGCACTATATAAATACCAATATGTATGTATGTACAGGTGTATGTATGAATGTATGTATTCATTATAAAGAAAAGAAAAGTTATGGGAGGAATATAAGAATCATGTTCTTGTAAAGGCACTATATAAATACCAATATGTATGTATACATGTACAGGTGTATGTATGAATGTATGTATTCATTATAAAGAAAAGAAAAGGGCCCATTGGGTAGCCAATAATGGCTGCACTTGTGAATCCACATGTATCATGCAAAAGGGGTAAAATAATTTAAAGCATGAGGCTCTCTAGAAAAAAAATTAAAGTATAGTCACTTTGCCCATATTCATTTCACCAAAAAAGTGTAAAACGATATGTTTCTAATGATTAAAGTTAAACAAATCATGGGATATAAAAATTAAGTTTCCATTACAATGTGTGAGTCAGTTAAAGTAACACAAAAAAAAGTTAAACAAAACCCAGCAGTAGACATGTCCATGCTTTATCCCATCACTGTAAGCTCCCATTTTTTTTACATTTCTTTTATTTTGATATTTTTTTGTATTTTCTGTTAATATCCCACAATGTATAATAATAATAAATCAGTGAAAGGCTATCCATGGTGTTTCCCACAGATAGGGCCAGTATTCCATCACAACGTTTATTGAAATGAGGTCTTGCACATATACTTTTTTTTTTATAAAGACAACATTTCAATAAATACTCATTCAGTCATCACAAAAAGGATGTGAAATAATGATATATACATACAATGTATACTGTTAAACAAATGATGGGAACAGTTAACATTGCAAGAGAAAAAAAATGTGTGAGTGTATATAATGATTAATGAAGTATAACAAGCAAAAAGTGAACTATAGGATATTGGAAAATATATTTTTTTTAACCTAATGTACACTTTGCTAAATATGAAAAAGTTCTCTCTTCAATAAAAAAAGAGATACACTGTACATAAACGTGCACCATGTAGTATCAGAGATGCATATATATAAATATGCATGTATATGGAATACTGGCCCCTAAGAAGACACTTGACCCATGCCAAGTTATACAAAAAAAAGAGCACGGTCCGGAGGTTACGGCCAAGAGGTCATAGTGTAAAAGAACTAAAAAAATCTGTGGGAAACACCATGAATAAACAACATTATCAAATAGAATGAAACGTAAGCTTACATGAAAATGATGAATGCTGAGATGAAGTAGTTCTATGTTGATGGTGATGTTGGTGATGGCGACTATGATGACTGGATATGTAGATGTCTGTGTAGATGGCGAAGATGTCTGTAGATGAAGGTGTAGTGGCGAAGAAGAAGACTGGAGATGAAGAGAGGAAAGACTGGAAAAGCTCACGATTCAGACGCTGTGAAAGATAAGACATAATTGGAATCAAATTTGAATTTAATACTTTTGACATACTGTACATTTGTGTTGACTATATAAACAGAAAAAAGTCATAGTAACGTTATACCAGTAGGTAGATTATATGAGTATTAAATGTAATTTCATGAATCACAACCTCTCTATTACATGTACATGTAGTTCTTATAGAATATTATACAAGCTTTGACCCCAAAACACCCACATTCTCTCAATATCTACATTAAAGATACAGACTAGTTATGGTCATGCGATTGCATTGTGAAAGAAACGTTGTGGAATCGATCAGAAAAGGTTGATCATCTAGCATATATGTGTACTGCAAGGTTCTGGAATCATCAAACTGATAAGAAATTTGGCCCAGTCTTCGTAAAGTTACAAGCACTGTACATAGAAAGATGTATATGGGACTACGCACACGTGCGCGACACGTGCGTTTATCTCTCACAGTCCAATAGATAAACTAATTTACCAAATATATCAATTAGTAGGCGGTTTCCCGGCAATTTTTTTATCATCATGTATTAGTCAAAACATATTCTTTCACATGATTGGTAATAAAGAGCTTCCATTTCATTTTTTGAAATTGGGGCATTTCCAATACTGGTCTTTACCTTTAACAGAATCCCTGACCCTGTCTAAAAGCTGCATTACAATGATTTTGAGTTAACATTGGTTAATCAAGCCTTGTAAAATCAAGGATATTGGGCTATTTTAAGAGAAATTGTTCCACATTGGAATTAAAAGAATGAGAGAGCTCGTAAATCTTTTTTCACTTCTACCACAATTCAGTCTTCTCTCATGTTCCTGAAGCTATCAATAAATTAGATTCAATCATCTTCAGACTATTATCCCTTTTACAATAAAATGACAAGCTGATTGTTTTAGTTGAAGGGTGATGGAGAGATGTACTCACGTGACCACCGGATCATACTATATGGCAGCCTGTTGTATGAGATCTGTATAAATAAAAAGAGATATAAGTAACACGTGATATTTGCATCTATATCAAACATATTTATGAAAAGTTAGTGTGCAATCAGTAGCATATGTAGCTAAGGCATCTGGGCATGAACCCCAAAATTGTATGTTGCCCCAGGTGCCCCCCCCCCCCCTCATTTGAAATTTTGAAATTTTGTAAGATCGCAATATAACATAATTATCATAATGCGAAGGAAAACTTCAATTCAATTTGATAAATTTTAATTGACAAAAAAAATAAAATAATTTAGACATTAAACAGAAATTTAATATAAAATGGACCGATCATATACAAAGTAGCTAGCATTTGATTAGATAACAAATAAATTTTCAAGGTGTTTATTGTAATTATTATTCCATTGTTCTCTGAGTCAATGATGTTGTGTACCATACTATAACAAGAATCAAAGAGCATTGTACCACTATAATAAGAATCAAAGAGCATTGTACCGCTAGAAATCATGCACATGCAAGGAAGGACGGTATTAAATAAAACCAACAATTTCATAAAATTTGCAAAATGTAAACGTAAATATTTATAATTTTCTTAATAAACATTTATCAATTGTTCCGTAAGCTTCAATTAGTTTCTGATATCGACGATCAATATTACACACTTCCGGATCGATCCCCATACCAGACAATAATTTCTGTCCACTTACATGTATATTTAGACTATAACTTTTTTTCTTTTTTTGTTCATTAGCCTCTTATTTGGGTAAGGTCGGCTCCTCTCTTTAATTTTGGGTCTACTTTACATTGATTGAGTTCAGAATGCTGTGAGGCAGGTATTATACACAAATATACACACCACACAATAGGACCGATTGGGCTGATCGGCAAATTTGACACTAGACTTACAATGGAATTTTTAAATTATTCTTTTTAACATCAGTAAGTTTAAAAAAAATGTATCTTACTGCTATTTAGATGTCATCAATTGTCACTAAAGTCAGGGCTGTCAACCCTCCCGCATTTGGAGGGAGTCTCACGCCACCACGCTCATTCTCCCGCCGTCCCAATAGCTGGTAGCGGGAGACTCCCGCCAGCACACCTTTCCTCCCGCTCTCCCGCTTCGATGTAGAATCTCCCGGTTTATGAAAAAACCTCCCGCCAAAGCCGGAACAAAAAAAAAATCTGCTCTTCCCCCCCCCCCCCCCCCCCCGCTTATTCAGCAGCTGGGCGAGTCGTTGCGAAATTTTCGGCGCGATTTTTCGGAATTTTAAATTAGCACCCCCTTGAAAAAATCTTGCGTACGCCACTACCGTTCAGCAAAACAAAAATGTGCATACTGTACGACCTCCCTCGAATCAGTTCCCCAAAGTTGACAGCCCTGCTAAAGTACCGATTTTGAGTGAAATCAGTTGAGTTTTGTACAGTGGTTTTTTAAATCAAATGTTGAGAATCAAAAGCACAGCTTTTAGTTTTACTACACAGCCAGGATAGTAGTAATGCACCTACATGTATGTGTGGGTATTTAGTTTTTTCAGCTAATTAGGTCACAGCTTGCTCCTAATGAACAGTCAACGTCTTTTTTAATTATCATTAATAGCCGAGGATGTAGTCATTTAAGTATAATCTTTGCTTTCCAGTTTCATACGCCCAAAATAGATATAGACCTATAAAAAGGCTATAGGGGGCCTACATAAATTATCATGACATATGAGCTAAAAAGTAATACTTAAGTTATACCACACATAGGAGCATCATTATCCTGGCTGTGTAGTAAAAGCTGTGCTTTTGCAATTGATTCTCAACATTTCAAACACCACTGTACAAAACTCAACTGATTTCACTCGAAATCGGTACTTTAGTGACAATTGATGACATCTAAATAGCAGTAAAATACATTTTTTTTAAACTTAGGTCTAAGTTAGACTGTCACTTAGGCCTACTGATGTTAAAAAGAATATTTTAAAAATTCAAATTGTAAGTCTAGTGTCAAACTTTGCTTACAGCTGCATCGACATGATTGTGTACAGTCTATGCGATTTTGTGTGGTGTGTATATTTGTGTATGGGTATAATAATACCTGTCTCACAGCAAGCATGCAGTGCTAGAGGTCAATACGCATTAGCATTGACTCTCTAATGCTTTGCTGGAGTGACTAATACTAGGGAACAGGCCTAACAAAAAGTTGAACGTATGGGGCTTAGGGCCTAGATCTATCGTCATTGCACGAAGGTCATTTCATTCGCTCTGTGATATTTAGACCAATCGAGACAATCACTGTTAACATTATCATGTTAATACATACTATTACAACAAAATTCATAGCAAATTACAATAGACATCATCATAATCTCATCTTCCAAGCGCAGCACTAGTATTTCATTAACTCACCGCAAGCACACTATTGACGAACTACCGACCCATTTCCCTATTAACAACTTTCTCTAAAATTCTTGAAAAACTTATCTATGTGAGAACTGTAAAGTTTCTCAATTCAAGTAAAATATTTTCCAACTTTCAATTTGGCTTCCGTGAGAAACATACTACCACCCATGCTATACTGCACTTTATCAATAAAGTTTCTTATGCTATGGACAACCACATGCACACACTTGGAATATTCTTGGATTACTCTAAGGCATTTGATACAGTAGATCACAAAATATTGTTATGTAAATTATCCCATTACGGGGTTAGGGGTGCTGCCCTGGATTGGTTCAGGAGCTATTTAGCTGACAGACAGCAATTCGTTTCCATAAATGGTTTTGATTCAGAGTTACAAAATGTCAGCTGTGGAGTCCCACAGGGATCACTTCTTGGTCCTCTTTTATTTATTCTTTATATAAATGATTTTCAATATTCTTCTGATGTATTATCCTTTATTTTGTTTGCAGATGATTCAAGCATATTTTTTTCACACAAAGATGCACAAGTTCTTGTGCAAACAGTTAACTCAGAGTTGTGCAATATTACCTCATGGATTCATGCTAATAAACTGTCTCTTAATCTTACAAAAACCAATTATATGATATATAGCAATTCGCTCAAGATGTTGCCCGGTGACATTATGTTCAACGGTGTTCTGATAGACAGGGTAACATCAACTAAATTTTTAGGTCTTTATATCGACGAACAATTGAAGTGGAAAACTCATGTAAATAATCTATGCAAAATATTATCAAGGAATACTGGTGTAATTCGTAGGTTGAAGTCTACTCTTCCTAAAAGCATATTACTTATCTTGTATTCAACTTTAATTCTACCTTATATTAATTATGGTGTGCTTGCTTGGGGCAAATCTCTAATAACACAATTAGATAAAATATTCTTGGCTCAAAAGAGGGTAATAAGAACAATCTGTAATGCTGACTTTCGTGCTCATACAAATCCTCTTTTTTATCATCATAGGATTTTAAAGGTAGAAGATATTTATTATATGCAATTGGGTTCCTTAATGTATGATCTCAACTCAGGTGTACTGCCACTGGCATTAGCCAAGATTTTCAAGAGAAACAATCAAATTCACAATTATGCCACAAGAGGTGCTTCTGCATTCCACTTACCCCATGCAAGGACAAAGTTTACTCTCAACACGTTAGTTTGCACTGGACCAAGGTTTTGGAACACTCTTGACTCAAGCATTAGCCATTCTGTCAGTATATCTGTCTTCAAACGTAAACTGAAATTGTACTTATTGAATAATTACTTAGTTGTTTCTTAATCTGTAGTGTCGTGATTTATATTTGAACTTAATCCATTCCCCAATTTACTACTGTATAGCAACTGCCGACTTACCTTTTCCTTTTTCTTTCCTTTCTCGCCTGTAGCGAGCTTTCAGTTTACAGTGAAAGTATTTTTTTTTCTTTCTCCCCCCCACTCGAGCTCTCCCTCTCTTTCCCACTCCCGCCCCCTCTCTTCATTTCTATATCCCACATTATTATCACTCTTATCTCCCCCTTTTGTACATAGTCTCTTCTCCCCACCCTTTTTTATTACTCAGTTAAACCATGTGTATAATCATATGGTTATTGTTTATAGTTATTTGTTTTAGTACTAGCTTTAGCGCCTTTGACGAACATTTCTTGTATTAATCTATTATATAACCAGGCTGTTCTTGTTGTTTATGTTATTGTTTTTGAGGGACCTGACCTCTACAAGCTAAGCTTTAATTAGGTCTCCTCGTCTTTTCTTCTTTTGTTTTCTCATGTAAATGCATTGTGTGAACTTGATTCTTATAAGTGTTCCTCTTATATACTTTGCATGTTATACATTTGTTAAATTGTATTACTTTTATGTTGGAAGAAAGACAAATAAACTTGAAACTTGAACTTGAAACTTGAAGCACAGCAGACACAGTTTGCTGGGTCAGCAATTATGCGCATGCTCAGATCGATATCCCAAAACAAAATAGAGCTTGTAATTGACTTTTGACACCCTCTCACTATGAACATGACAGACAATGAAAGCGGACAAAATATACAGTTCCTCAGGAAAACAAAGGAACATCCCTTCACTGCTATTATGTAAAAATGTGTAGAACAGGTGAATATGCATGTGACACCTGTTCTACACATTTTTACATAATAGCAGTGAAGGGATGTCCCTTTGTCTACCTGAGGAACTGTATATTTTGTCCGCTTTCATTGTCTGTCATGTTCATAGTGTCTGACAATGTAAAAAGTTACGTAATAATTCAAGAATTTTTTAAAAATTGGAATAAATCAAAGAAAAGCCCATGAAAGATGGACACATGCATAATCACTTTCATGTGTTGGTGCACTCCGCATTCAGTGCGCTTATTACTTTTGTTGTTATTGAACAATAAATACAAAAATTATATAGCCTAAATTAAGGATATTCAAAATACCCAGTGCATTTTCTAGTTTGGTGTCTAATTCTGAAGTTCTGTATTAAATAATGCCATTATTAAAAGTGTCTTGGTAAACGGCCTCCCGGCTAGTTGGGAGAATTTTCGGCAAGGGGGTGGGATCATGATCAGACTACATATTTTCCAATCAACATTGCCGTTCTATACACTTCGAGCAAATTAAGCAAACACGAATAGTAGCTATTATATAGGCCTAATTTTGTTATTATAAATTGAAAAATTTGGGGTCGTTTTCAGTTGGTCACATCTATTGACATAAAAGGTTGTTGATAAACATCAAGATAAACGGTGAAGAAGGAACAAAAATTGGTCATAAATCCCCGAGTTACCATCCAGGTTATTTGAAGAAAACTGATTTGCGTTCATCCCACACTCCCCCCCCCCCAAAAAAAAAACCCCACCATAAACACAACTGTAATCAAATCGATGATTGTCCACCATTTAGATTAATGATTATACTTACAATGTTGCATGCAGTAATCATGCAATGCGTAATGGAATACGAATATGCCATTGCGTTTGCATTGAGCGTTTTTCAGCGTCAATGCCAAACAGCGTCGAGGTCGGCGATCGATGAAAGCTTCCATTCTGTTTAGAGAATAAATCAAACATTATAATTCGTATGTCATCATCATTTATCAAGTCGCTCTGAGAGAAAACATAATTAGCAAGAGATCAATGTAGGCCTTTATATACTCAGTGACATAATTATATTGTAAACATATCAAAATGAAAAAAACGTTTTTTCTTTAAAAGTTGAGCTGAATATATATAACGTATAATTTAGTAATTGACTAAAATAAATAATCTATCTAATTATTTTTTACTTATACATGGAACACTGCAAATTTGTTATGTAACGACTTTACACAACATTGTGTGGTTCACTCTTTACCCAGGGGTTGTCTTAAGTTGTGTATAAAAAATACACAACTTTACACTGCAAATTCGTTATGTGAAGTAGTGTAATTTTTGTTACACAACTTAACACTGAACCACGCAATAAAGTGGTTACACAACGAATTTATAGTGTGGTCTCCCATGATGCCTCGTTTGGTAACAGCAAAATGCAATGACAATCATGAATATAAATCCATAATATCATAACAAAATAAAACACAGAATAAATCATGATGCATGAATACAATTTATTGGTATCCTTGTAATAAATGTGGACTTTTTAAACAAAAAATACTGTTGCATATATTTGTAATATCGTATTACATGTATATATGGTAATCTGTTCTTAAATCAAGTGAAATATAATCTTTACTTTTTGTACATTTTTTGAATAGCCTCATAAAGTTGTTTCTGAAGCTCATAATTTGTTATAAGCAAAGTAAAAAGACAATCTTGGCTCAACATATAGACTCACATGCACTTGAGATACCAAAAGTTCTATAATATAAAACTTTGGGTATCTCAAGTGTGGATATGCAAATATTACAAGATTGAATTCCTTGTTAGGTAATAAATTTCCGTTGATTTGAATTGAAATAGCATTTGAATATACAAGCTAAATACTAATGAACATATCAATATATTTTAAACTGATAACGAATGATGTCATTGATTTAATTTGAAAAGCTTCATGTTATCCTACATTATATTAAGAGGACACTTTTTTTTTTTTAGTCTCGAAATTTAAAAAAATTGACATTTGGCTCCGTTGGGGGGGGGGGGGTAAGGTCATCTTTTAAGGTCAGCCATGGGAATATATATATATATATATTTTTTTTTTTGTTTAATAATAAAAAAAATAAAATAATAATAATAATAATAATAATAATCCAAAGGGGGGGGGGGGGGTGTTTAGGGGGGTGATGGGGGGGGGGGGGTTTACACACATACAAATAACAAAGGGGGGTTTAACCCCCCCCCCCCACCCCCCTCCTGTGTACGCGCCTGGGTGTGATTAACACAAGATAAATGCTTTGAAATATAATGAAAAATAAAAGTAAGAGTTCAAGGAATAGAATCCTCTCGGCATTCAATTTCCCCCCGGTCCCCAACAGAAAAAATCTTCTGTGTGCCCATGTCTTGAGCCATAATGCATGCATGGTCGTACAGAGAAATGTTTTATGTTGGGGACCGGGGTAAAATTCAATAATTATTGAAAATTGATTGCATTTTTCTTTGGGTTTTTTCATTTGTGGGAACTGCCCCCTACCCTAGCCCCCGCTGCGTACAGTCGTGGTTCAGTGGTAAAGCAATGGCATCGTAACTGTGAGGCCCCAGGATCAAATCCGTGTCGATGTGCCATATTAGTGCCCTTTTGTGGGGCATTAATCCTCATTACTGTCATTTATGACTTAAGGGCGTAGGTCCCCTAGTTGATAAGCATAGTAGCATACACATGCTTTAGCATTCACGCAAAATAAACACTGGCAAATTATTAGTCAATAAAATCTGAGAATGTGTACTATTATTTAGATTTATTAGGAATAAATCATTGTCAAAATAATTCCATAAATTGAGGTTAAACAAATATTCCAACTAGATGAGCGACAGTGTAGTATTCCCATTACAAAACAAATGGAGAGCTGCTCTCCTATCATCGGTTTTCTTCCTTTAAAAATATGATATCTGATCTGCTTAAGAAAGTCAGCAGAGTCTCACACTTTGGCGGGACCTTCAACAGAACGGGATAATTGTTTTTGTTTTCATGTTTAAAGGGCATTTCAATGCTTGCAAAATCTATAGTTATGCGTGTTTAGTAAAAACAATAAGAAAATCAGTGTTCTGATTAAAACAAAAGGATGGGACAAACAATAAGAAGATGTCTCTCGAAAACTCTTTTGAGAACAATTGGGGGGTATAATTATGTCCACCTTTCCCAACCTAATGATGCTCTTGGTCTATTCAAATGGTTATAAACATTTCCAATCCTTTGATTAAAACTTTCACTACTGTACTTTAAAAAAAGATAGATAAAAACTGTTCTAAAACTCACTCGGCATCGTCGGCAAAGTTTCTTCGATGTTGGTGGCAAATCCGTGTCGGATGCCTTGTTTTCCTTTTACATCGGTGTCCCTTCTGCGTGTTACACAGACATCTCAATGCCGCTGGCATGACTCGTGGCATGATGATCTGGAGAAGGGGATGAAGAAACATTAACAACACATTATTAACACATAAATAAAGTATAGACCTCAAATAAGGTTGATGGTTATGTTCGATGTGGTCTCTCATTCTATTATTCTAAAGAAACTAATTTGTTCATGTTGGTTTTGATGATTCAAGTTTACGCTTTTTTCATGTGTATCTAATTCCGTCTGAGGATATCATATTTTTCAGTCAACGGTAATAGTTTGTTAGATTACAGTCACTTGCAGGAGAAGTACAATGGGTCCCTTGCTATTTACTATTTATCATTTTGTATAAATGATATCCTAAATGCTATACAGTTTAGTACCATTCCACTGTAATACTGATTTTAATACAATTGAGTATGTTTACGTCTCTATGGAGATTTAAAACGGATTTCTAAGCGGATGACGCGCAATGAATTCTTGTCGAATCCTATTAATGTGAATTAATTTTCGCTGCAAGGCTTTATAATATAAAGCATGCACTTTTCAACCTCATCTTGATTACGGCTCTGTTGTGTGGTTAATGCATGAAAAAGTTTAGTTCATGTGATGTGTGTTCCAGAAAATCGAGCACTTTGCAATTTATTACGAGTTGAACGTAGGTATATTACTGTTTTTTTTTTTTTTTTTGATGTTGCATGGATGCCTCCCATTACCAATTTGTTCTAAATTTTCTACTAAGACAAGTAAATATTCTCTTCGCAATTATGACTGTAAACGTTTATCTTGAATAAAAAATAATGTGACCTTTTTAAGTATAAGAGTAGTTTTAGACATTTCAATCCATTACATTGTGATATTAACCGATGAATAGACAACCTTGCTCACGTCTTTGTTAACTTAATCAGCTCTATCTTTTTTTTGTTCACTGGGGAGGGGGGGGGGGGGGGGGGGCTGGGTTCAAATGGTAAGTCTCATAGTTTTCTCGATAATTTTCATTTGTTTTGTCAATTATATGTCATTAGTTGTTTGTTTAATAATGCACATGGGCTCCCTGAAAAGTGGTCTATTTTGCCGGGCTGATTGTGAGCCTGATTTTACAGTGTTTATATACATACATGACAAATAAACATACATGTCAAAATAATAGTTAACCGATTCTTTAAAGATATTACTCCTTGCTTCGACTGTGGGAGAATACAATGTTACTCACGAACTATAATCTTTGTTATTTTCAACTGATTTCACATATTTTCAAATTCATAGCCTCACTCAGAATTTAAAAGGAATACTGGAATACAACAAAACAGTTGTCAGAGGGCCTTAGGTAGCATGTTTACATCCAACATTCAAGGGTTCTGAAAAGTATTCCCATTCTGAATCGTACGTAAACATTGTCTAACAAGAAATACTATACAAATTGAAGATACATACCGAAGTAATGTGTACGAAAAAAGTCTGATATGGCGATGGCTGAAAAAAAATGAAAGAGAGAGTAATAAATGATCAAATAAAAAATTCATTCATAGGCCTATCACTTACATTATAGACGCACTATAGTGCAAATGATGAAACCACATAAACGCGCTAACTCAAAGGTACACCATGATTAAGGATAGGGCATAACAAAGGGAAGATTACAGTTGATTGTAGTCCTAATTGAACAGATAGGTTTTAATATTCTTTGAGAATGCTTCTACGTATTACGGCAGAACCATTTATTTGACAATATTCCTGTTAGTTCACTAACCAGGTTTTCAAAAAAAACTTCGGTATCGGATAGTAAATGGTGGAAAAGATGATGGGGTCGATAAATAGAATTCCTTTCCTTCTAAATGTTAACCTACTAGGGTATCTCCTAAACGGTTTGCTTTAGAAACCATATATACATGTTGGTTAGAATTTAATTGTATATATATCCTTAACGAATCATTACAGTTGTTTTTTCCTTAATTAACCTTGAAACTTGAAACAGATTAAGAGAACTTTCATAAAAAAAGAAAAGAAAAGGAACATTATCGTGGTTATATTCAAAGGGAAAACAAATTTGAATATACAAATAAATAACTATATTCTTTCATAACTTTCAAAACAACTTAAGAAAATGAAAACTTGATTTGCCCATATTTGATTGGCTAAAAAAATAAAAAGTTACAATATTGTTTTTTTTACAATATTATTGATATCATGCCCCTCATCTTTGTAGAACTAAAATATCCATGAAAATTGTTTCAAGTCGTGTTCATTGCGCAATTCGTCCCTATTTCACGAAGTGACGGTAGTGAGGAAAATCGTAACGCAAAGTGAATGCAATTTTTGTTCACTACCGTCACTTCGTGAAAACAGCGACGAATTGGGAAGTAAAAGTTCACTATCTAAAAATCAGGTTATCCATTATGAGTATTTTTATACATCGAAATTATTAGAAGTACAAAAGCAAGTCTGTAATATAATATGATAGACCATTACAACCATAGCATTATTTCACAACTTCTATTCCGCTTTGGACCGATATTATCCACGTATTTGAGGATTTAACTGCACATGACCGGTTTACGTTACTATTACGTTTTAGTTGTGAAGAAGAATAGTGTAGGTGTGGTCAACAGGCGCGTACGCAGGAAGGGGGGGGGGGGGGGGGGGTTGGGGTTAACCCCCCCCCCCCCCTTGGTATTTTTTATGTGTGTATTTTGGAGGAAAACCCTTTGTATTTTTTGTTTTTTATTTAATTAAAAAAAATTATACCAAAAAAGTGTCCTCTTACCCCGATTTTTTTGGGACCCCCCAAAAAAAGTATCCTCTTACCCCCCCCCCCCCCCCACTTATTCAGCGGCTGGCTGAGTCGTTGCGAAATTTTCGGCCCGATTAAAAATGTTAAACCCCCCCCCCCCCCCTTGAAAAAATCCCGCGCCTGGTGGTCAATATGTAATATGTTTACTGTAAAGAAAACGAAAATCTTCATCCTATTTATCAGTCAAGTTATAATAATTACATATATTCACTATTTTTTTGCATGGAGATCCTTGTTTCTTATGGATAATAATAATTGAATTCATATACATATATTTACACGGATTAAATTAACATAATATGTCGGTGATTTGTTTGAATAAATAATGCGACCAAATAATGTATCTAGTTCTCTGTTTCCAAGTTACTTCCATGAAAGAGATATGCATTCAATTACAAAAGGACCTCGTATAAAATTAAATGTTTACATTGTCCTCTGAATCAATCGTAATTATCACAATGAAAGAAACAAGAGCATGATTAAGCTTTTAGTCGTCTTGCTTCTATCAGAGCTTTAAAAATAATCAATAAGGAGTTACACATTCACATTCCGAAGATTACGTGACAAATCATTACGTATCGTTGCATGCACACGGACATCTCCAATCACGCATAATCATTCATTGAGAGACAGATAAACAACTTGATCATTATTTCTATTCATTACGATAAAACAACTGAGTGAGGATATGTCTCATTATCTCGTAAACGACATTCTTAAGAGTCTTGGTTGAAATAATCTAAATCAAAGTTCATACACAAGCATATTGGCAATATGGCGATAAGCAGTTTTGTTAACAATAATATATCACGATAGAGAACATCATTACAAGATCATATTTTGATCAAATACAAACATACATGCATAATGTTAAAATAAAAGTTCGTCTATATACCAGCAACCTAGCAACAACCTGACAGTATTTTATGATAAAATAAGTTCTCGATTAATAATATATATCTCCTACATAACACCAGTACTGTGATAGCATACACACGTGCATAATTATGCTACTAGAAAAAGTAGAGAAGATAATAATATATGTACTTACCAAATACGAAGCGAAAAGGGAACTGAAGAAAACGCGCGAATTCGGGGGTCCAGCAGTATCTTGATCGCTCCATTGTCCCTATTCATACAATTAAATCTATTATCATGATTTCAAAGACTTTCACATACTTGGCGTTTAAACATGTTAATCGTTTCTAAGCTGTGAGACTGAACTTGTACATA
>JAVYIG010011632.1:0-59224 GCA_035222895.1 Strongylocentrotus droebachiensis | reverse complement strand
CCCCTACTCAAAAGTCCTCCTCATCATGTCTTGGAATCTCGGAGGCAAGGATCAGGGGAGGTGGGCCTAGCCATCTTCCATTATCATGCCGCAGTATAAACAATAGTCCATTAGGATATTACAAAGGCAGGGGGATTCTCCTGTAAGCAGCCATCTTGTTTGCTTTGACATTCTGCCAGAGAAAGTTGTGTTTTCGTTGAGATTACCCCCTCATAAGCCCAGGGTGTCATCAATCAAATGATGGGACAGACAGGTCACGAATCAATATGTTGATTATCTCACTCGGCTAACTCAAGAATCACAGCCCTACTTTCAGTGTGCAGTTCACACACTTGTAGCGTCTTACCATACATGGGCCCTTTCCCCGCTACACGCTAAAGCTCATGTACAGTTTTGGCAAAGAGATGCTCATGGTTTTGGTAGCAGAAAGCATGGACCTTTTTTAGTAGGTCCATGCGGAAAGGAAAGTTTAAAGAAACAAGTTAAAAACAGTCTCCTGCTGTTCTTCTTGTATCGAAAGATATATGTACAATATCATTTAGTGTTCTACATGATTTCCCGTAAATTTGTAGAGCAAAAAATATCAGCAAGGAATGCTAGATGACAGCTAGATTCTAACCATGTATACAGTCCCCCTATGCTAGCACCCTTATACCTGGGAATCACTCTCACTTGGATACCTCTGTGTGTACACAGTACAAGGATGCCAGTTAAAATTTATCAGAGGGTCTGAAAATCACCTAGAATGAGCTATTATAAAAAAAAAAAAAGTCTAAACTATGGCCTGAAAATAAATCACCAGGGCCTCAATTCAGGCTTGTGCCTGGAAACTGGCATCCCTGAGACAGTAGCATAGTAATAAATTATAATCCTAAATTATAAAACTTCGGTCAGTCAGGAACTCCATGACTTTTATAAGCCGATCGACTGTCTGATTATCGAGATATTTATGATTGGAATTACAAATTTTGAAAACCTATTGGGAAAAACAAGTATGGTAAAACTGGTCACTCACAGATTTTTGCTTTTTTTGAGGCACTTCTTGATCATTTTGAAGCGCGATTGTTTTTGGGCTTCAATACTACACCATATCACAGACACTGATAACACGTAGGGCAGTGCATCTCAGATTGAACAGTATTAAACG
Organism: Strongylocentrotus droebachiensis; assembly: GCA_035222895.1. Taxonomy (NCBI): domain Eukaryota; kingdom Metazoa; phylum Echinodermata; class Echinoidea; order Camarodonta; family Strongylocentrotidae; genus Strongylocentrotus; species Strongylocentrotus droebachiensis. Next base: position 58,077 of record JAVYIG010011632.1, on the reverse strand, counting down.
ATGCCTTTAAGGTTTTACAGATGTGTAATTTGCATGTTGCTAACTTGCTGTTGTTAGAATTTACACCCCAGGATGGTATCTAAATCATTTTCCATCTCAAACTTGTTTAATATTTCACTTGAGGAGGCTACACTCGGCACTTGCTTTAGTTACTTAGTATAGTATCTATATATCTATGTATCATCTCATTTTCCTGTGATTTGAGAATAAGTTTCTGAGGGCTTACCAAGCTGCACATGACCTTTAAACACTTTTCTAGCACGCCCTAAGAAATAACACTGTCAAAGGTATCTTGCTTGCACCTTATCATCTTATAGTCACATAATAAATGTCAACTATAAATGTCATGATACATTTTAGCATTGTTTGAGAAACGAAAACAATACTTTATCCTCATACTAACAATGAGGTTTTGATCCAGCTGCAGACTAAGAAATAAATCATAACTTTAACAAAAAAATGCACAAGTATAATTCCAGATGGTAGTGGAACTTAGCACTTGAATTCTTTATTTTATCCAAGCAAGCATGGTTCTTTTGCATATAATATCAAAGTGGTTAAACAATAGAGAATCAACGCACATTTTACACCCATGTTGTAGATGAACAGTATGAATGTATTATTGTGTTTATTTTGTCTGGTATATGTATAAATACTAAACCACTTTATGATATACTCATTGCATTTTCAAAGTGGTTTGGAAATCGTTGCCATTATTTCAGCCCTGGCAAGAAGTACCTTCACACATGCATGAAGTCGCAGAGAAATAAATTGCATGTTTCAAGAGAAAATGGGATAATCATGAATTGTCTGAGGGCCATCAAGGTATCTGAAGTCTCAACCTTTCCACTGATTGTCAAGAGACTAAAATTAAACAACAACAATACTACCACTATTACTGCTTTTACTACTACTACTTGTATTACTACTACTACTACTACTACTACTACTATTGCTACTACTACTACTACTTCTACTACTACTACCACTACTACTATTGCTACTACTACTACTACTACTTCTACTACTACTACCACTACTACTACTACTACTACTACTACTACTACTACTACTACTACTACTACTACTACCGCTTCCACTACCACTACCACTACTACCACTACTACTACTACTACTACTACTACTACTACTACTACTATTGCTACTACTACTACTACTACTTCTACTACTACTACCACTACTACTACTACTACTACTACTACTACTACTACTACTACTACTACTACTACTACTACCGCTTCCACTACCACTACCACTACTACCACTACTACTACTACTACTACTACTACCACTACCGCTACAACTACCGGTATATATAATCCATTATAACAGTTTATGACCGGGGTATAGAGAGTGCATATCCCTATATGTATCTCTGTGATTCACCACCTCAACTAATGGCCATGCATCTGTTCACACGATATAGCTCTTAAATTATAGATTAGATTCCAAAGTACTAACCGTGATTTCCCTGACCTCCTTTGCCCTGGTTAAGTACAGAATCCTCATTAATGGAATACAATTTGCCTCTCTTACTTTTAATGTCGTAAACAAAATCTTCGTCCAAAAACTAAGGTAGTATTGAATTTATTAGATACTGTAATTTCTTAAAGCTGTTCTTTATATTAGGTTTGTCCTACTCGTTTGAGGCAATTCTTGTAGCTGGTGAAAGTGTATATAGTAAAGCATGAAACAGAAATATACATTACCTCATTTAATCCGTTTTTCATAATTCTCAAATTTGAAAAAACTTCAAGATGAGAACAAAATAGCAATAGAGCATATTAATATTCACCATGCCTCTTAATTGCTTTCCTTTCTGCTTTAAAAATGGAATGTTCTTCTTCTTCTTCTTCTTCTCCTCCTCCCCTCCCTCCTCCTCTTTTTCTTCTACTCCAACACCTGTTTTTCTTCTATATTTCTAATTCATTTCCTTTTGATCATTTCTTCATGTTCTCCACTCTAACAGAGCATATTTTTTCCTGTCTTTTCCTCTCATCTCTAGCTCTTTCCTCTAAAATTAGTATACATTTACATGAAACATGATGCATACTATCCCATTACAGCACTTTCTATGCAGACTTCTACATGAAGCTGTTGAGTGTCAGGTACAAAACACCATTCACTAACCCCGTGTCCACACTCAACACTTTTCTGTGATTAGTTGTGATTAGTTATACCATTTCCGGATAGTTATACAATGAAATTGTATGTGTGAATGCTTACTAACGATACGTCGTATAACGAAACGCGGGTTTGGGCATCGTCTCAATATAGAACTCAATAAAGAATCACGCCTAATCACAAAATGTGTTGTGTGTGGACGTAACTAGTATAACTATTTGAACTAGAACGGTATAACTGGGCGGGGCTTAACATCAACACGCGCAAAAGGAGACCCGACCTCTCATTTCCGCTTCCATTTCATGACCGCAGTAGCAAACTGCGCACCTATACAACATTTCGGTGAGGAGTTTCGGAATTACCTTCTTGTGTGTGTGGACACTCTGGAATTTATACGACGTTTCTTGTGTGTGGACACCCTGGAATTTATACAATGATTCTTTATACAACGTTTCGTTATAGAGTTACGGGATAAATTGTTTTTGTGTGTGGACACGCTGCTAGCCTGTAGGCAACTGTCATTGTGGATGAATGATCTATTATCAATTATAAATGAAGAACAGATGTCTGCTGGTTTGTAAACACAATCACTGGCTTTAGGCTATACACGATCACAATACCAAAACATTAAACCTCTTTCATTTCTTATTCATCATGTCCTAGGCTAACCTTTTCAGGGCATCATCTTCCAAGGTTTGGAATGTAACATACAATGTGGAACTTGAAAAAGAAAAGTGCAAAAAGGTTACACACGTTAACAGTGACGCACAGGGAGTTATAAAATACAATTCCTGAAGTTTTGTGAATTTTGAATTTGATACATGTTAATGATAGAAAAACAGGCTATTATTATCATTATTTTTCAAACATAACTACCAAATTTCATATCTTGATTGATTGATTTCATATCTTGATTAGCTCCATGACAACCCTATAACACTGTAGTGGTAGTTATTTTATCTGACTGCTGAGAAAAGCATAAATGATTATAAGTAGGCAACCAGAAGGCCGACGCCTTTAGGTCCTCTCCGAAGGACCTGGTATTAATGGAGGAAATGCCTTACCAAAGGGCACTATCGCATCGCCTTGGTTTCGAACCCGGGTCACTGGATTACGAAACCACTGCTCTGTATATTCATATATATATTCATATAATAAAGTGAGGTATTTCAGGAGAAGGCCTATAATATAGTACTTATCTTGATTCTCAGGAGATTTCTGAACAGATTTTACAAAAATGAGTATACATATCATTAGCCCCAATACCATTACAAATTTACATGTACTGTTCTTAAATATAGTGGTGATTAGCTCTTTCTTGAATTTCATTGATACTTCACAGTTCACAGTGATTTAATAAACACACAGTATGTGTAGTGTGAACATCCTGTTTAACAATCTGGAGACCCGTAGCGATTTTCCACTCTATCTGCAAATTTTCTGAATGATCTAGCAGGAGAATAATATGTAAATTCCATCTATTTCATGGGGCCAAGAGGTCAACGTACAATTACGAACAATCCAGCCTTTGTGTCAAGTTCAGTTCAGTGTTTGGCAGGGGAAATATTGGAGAAGAGATTGGACAAAATATAAAAGAAGATATATGGGGCCTGTCACCACGAAATGAGTCCAGTTGGTCAAAATTTTTATTCCTGTTTTTAAGTATTATATGAATCTACATTAAGTAAGCTTTAAATTAAGGGGTCACACATTAAAATTGATAAATTATATCCAGAAATATGAACAAAAACCTAATTGGACTTTATAAACAATGGGATTACCCAGTTTTGAGATAATTAGGTGTAAAGTTAATGATGCGTAACATAGCCTATATTATTTGCCAAAAAATGTTAGGAGATATTTTTGTGACCTAAGCTCTGGGGACATAAACTACAAGACATTAATAAGTCGATTTTTGGAAAAATCTTAAATGTGGTAGGTGGGTCAATTTTCAGTACATACACACTACCCCTATACAAATTTAAGTTCGTCGCGAACTCGTATTATGCTCGTGGTAAGCTTAATAAGATTGTTTTTTAGGCTTTAAGCTCGTAACACGCTCCCAGGACGCTTGTAACGATCTTACAAAATCTTGGCGAGCTCGTGCACGAGTTCGCCACGAGCTCGTGGCGAACTCGCGGGTAAACTGGGGAGCTCGTGGCGAGCTCGTGGATAAAAGAGGGAGCTCGTGGCGAGCTCGTGGCGAGCTCGTGGGTAAAAGGGGGAGCTCGTGGCGAGCTCGGGCGTAAACTGGGGAGCTCGTGGGCGAGCTCGGGGGTAAACTGGGGAGCTCGTGGCGAGCTCGTGGGTAAAAGGGGGAGTTCGTGGCGAGCACGGGGTTAAACTGGGGAGCTCGTGGCGAGCTCGGGGGTAAACTCGGGAGCTCGTGGGGAGCTCGTGGGTAAAAGGGGGAGCTCGTGGCGAGCTCGTGGGTAAAAGGGGGGAGTTCGTGGCGAGCTCGGGGGTTAAACTGGGGAGCTCGTGGCGAGCTCGGGGGTAAACTCGGGAGCTCGTGGCGAGCTCGTGGGTAAAAGGGGGAGTTCGTGGCGAGCTCGGGGTTAAACTGAGGAGCTCGTGGCGAGCTCCAGAGCTCCCCAGAGCTCGCCACGATCTCGCTGGTAAACAGGTGATCCAGCTCCCAGGAAAACAGTTAGGTATACAGTGTGAGTCCCAAAAAAATTTACACTTAGAAAATTGCTAATTATTTTAAAAATTATCTGTGAACAGTAAATTATTATACATTCTATGAAAGAGTGTTTTATCTTGAATCATTTAGTATCATTTTTGTGTGGTATGTTTGGATGAACAGGAGGCATTGTATGCGAGAGTGCAAAAATCGACTTGCGCCAAAGTTGCTAATGTGATGTTTGAATAAAACAATTGCGATATGGGTATTATTTCAGTCATTACAGATCAACATAACATCCCAAACAAAATTAATCATGCCACACATATCAAAAATTGAATATAAAATATCAACAAACATTGTTAGTGTGTTTGCTTGTGACTTTGCTTCTGCAAAAAACATATGCAATGCATTTCATTTGATACATTCAATTCATTCTCTCACTCCGCTGATCCCAACATAATACATACTGTAGGCATCACTTTGGCGCAAGTCAATTTTTGCACTTTCACAAACAATGCCTCCTGTTCATCCAAGCGTGAACACATACCACACAAAAGTGATACCAAACGATTTGGAATAAAACACTCTTTCATAAGATGTATAATAATTTACTGTTCATAGATGATTTTTAGAATAATTAGCATTTTTCTAGTTGTAAACTTTTTTTTGACTCACACGGTATACATGTATATGTATTTTAAAGTTCCCTTCAGGATGCCAATTTCTTTTATTTATTCTATTAATATATGTACATGTATTTTTAAAATGTCTTGGGCAAAGGAAAATGAGTTCCTATCCTTGTTTCTTGTCTCCACCAGCATCCTTTTTATGTAATTTTTTTTAAAATAAAAAATATTGATCTGAAGATATCTCTCACCTGAAATAATTAAGGTAAACAAATGCATACTTTATTATTTTGATACATTTTTGAGCCTCTTTGTCAGAACATAAATTGTATATGCAATTACATTGAAAGTTCAGAAAATTTGTGTTGAAATTGAAACAATAGCTTTTTCATGCTGAAGTAACCTGTCAAATTACTTGTAAATTTAATTAAATTCTTTTGAAACTTTGAAACATTTATTTGCAGCATACCAGATTGGGAAGGGGGGGGGGGGGGGGGGGGGGTTGCCATTTATTCTGACTGTATCATATATTTAACACCTTGAAATGTCACTATCAGGTATTACATAAGAGCACACACCCAGACCTTGATTCGAGGTCAACTCCCTGTTTCTAACTTGCTCTCTCCTTATGTACATAGGATTCCCCACTGCTAAGACACAAATCTCTATTCCTCTCTTCTCCCCACTCTCACTTTCTTGTTTACTCTCTCTTGTGGAATTACCACTGGTAGCATTCCTGATAAGAATGAATTGATGTGTTAGTTATAGGCCACTTTTGGCAAGTCTTTCTCCATCTTGCTTTTGTAGAGAGCAGACATGGGTTTTGAATGGTATTGCAGCTCCTTTGTTTTAGGTAAGAGAAAAACTAATTCCTCACACCTTATAACTAAATGTTCTACTTGTGTATTTATAGGCCAACAGTTAGGCCTACCTCTCTTATACATTTATGAAAGAGAAGTGTAGAGTAATGATTAATGAGATAAAGTATTTATTCTCTTTCTAGTGAGATATCTTTTCATATATTGGGAAGTTTGTTTCTCTATCTATATAGCACATAGTATATTCACTTCATTAAAGTAACATTAGATATAATCTATGTGATAAGGTTATATTCATGTAAATATTCCTGTATCTTGACTGACAAACCCTATCATTTAGGCAACATGAGAGCACATTAATGCATTTTGTCTGAATACTGAAAACTAGTTTGCTAGCGGATATAAAGAAGGGATTGTTCTAGAGATCCTATAGTATATGTACATGTATCATTACTTGGTACCCTGGGTTGGTGAATACACTGAAAAGAAGGGGGATGCTATATAGTTATTGTATGAATACCGCTTTATTAGTTTGGATCTTTGTAATATATTATGAGTGATTAGAATGATGGAATAATTACCAAAATGGATAATAATATTTCTTCAAAGGCAGAGTATTATACAGTGTAATTACTCACATATTTAATTTCATTATACAGTGTAATTATATAATTTGGAAATCATTTATTCATTCATATCGTTGTGTGAAGTTGTGAACCCTGCATACAGGTAACATGTATTTTACAGGGTTTGTATTGACTCTAATAAAAAGATACTTGTTTTAAGTTATATTTTATGTTATATCTTTTCTTTCTGTACTTTGATATATTAGTGTTTTCATTGATTGATATCCCAGAAGTAATGAGCTTTTAACTTTCCCTTATTCTAAAGAGGATCACTGTATTCTTCACCAGCTAGCTTGCCAACTGAATTGTCCCTGCACAGCCAGCCTGCAGATGTTAACAGGATATTGGAAGGTTGATAAATATATATGCATGCCAATAGCTCAACAGGATCATCAAGTTCACCTCTATATGTAGACACAAATTAGTTCTCAATAGGGACTTTTAGATTTGCACGAAGACAATGTGGATTGCTACGGTCGACGTCCTTTTTATGCACTGCCTTCAATGGACGTCACAGGTTTCAGTCCACGCAAATCTAAAAGTCCCTAATGCCAACATGCTGTTGAGCACGCCATTAAGCTCGCAGCCATTTTTTTTCCACAAGATTGTCGACGAACTCGTTGACGAGCTTGTCGACGAACTCGTACGAACTCGTTGACGAACTCGTTTACGAACTCGTACGAACTCGTTGACGAGCTTGTCGACGAACTCGTACGAACTCGCCAACGAGCACGCCAACGAGCTCGCCAACGAGCTTATCGGCCAGTGACGAGCTGCATATTTGGAGCACGCCAACGAGCTCGCGTGCATGCTCGTAGCTAATTTGCATATTTGGAACGAAACAAGTTCGTCTGCGAGTTCGTCTGCGAGTTCGTCTGCGAGTTCGTCGACGAACTTGTGGGCGAGCACGCTGACGAGCTCGCGTGTTAGCGTACTGAAATTTGTATAGGGGTATACATCGCTATTACTACGATTGAGCCTAATGCGACACTGGACTCATTTCGTGGTGACTGGCCCCATATATCAACACTTGAATTGTGAAATCCCCATCTCTATGTAGTAATACTAATAATAGTAATCAAGCGCTATATTTAAATGTTACTATTATTATTGTCTGTCATAATCTGTGCAAAGAGTGCTACCGCCTCCCCCCCACAATCTAATTGGGCAAATATTTGTTACTTCATTGTAACAAATCTAGCGCCAGCATTACATTGGTTGCATACTACTACCCATCGCTCTCAGGATCTCTGGAATTCCTAAATTGCCCTAAATTCATTCTTCTTAGAGATAACATGTTGATGTTGTTACACATCCTCCAATTAAAGACATCCTGCTCAGCAAATTAATCATTCAATGAATTATATATCAGTTAGTTCATGACCACAACCAACTGTGGGAATTTTTAAAATCATATACCACAGTGACTTTACAAATTACCAATAGGAAATTCCCATACATAAACGTATATTAAATCTCAAATTTCAAAACCCTAAACTTTCGCATTGCTCATCCTACTTTCTCGAAACTTTTACCAATATCTCAGACTGTTCTGAATTCCTTCACCACCTCTGGCTATCAAAGATTGACACCCCTTGAAAAATTCCTACACTCTACTGTGAAAAGAGTGCAGGGATATTTCTCATATTCATATTTTCTTTGGAGAGAGGGTAATTTGCTATCATGAAGAAAAAAATACTGATGGTCGAATTTCTCTTTTGCAGAAATGTTGTTGAATATGAGATAACTAGCATGCATTACAACATTTCGACAACCCTAGACGCATACTTCAACCTGTCAAGCCCAACAGCATGGGGAGTCACGCACTTCAGATATACGAACGCACCTTTCAAGTTTTGTTAGATTTTAATTTTTTTCTTCACCTTTTCTTTGGTATGGGAGGCATGTTTGGATTCTGACCTGTCAGTGTCAGGCCTCAGGCTACGTATCGTTAGGGTATGTGCCTCTGCATACAAATACACCAACACTGTCACCGAATCTTGGAATATTTGTCCCATATTACCCATGACACGGTTTCACAATCTCAGATTTCAGGCGAGCCTGTCATATAATATGTCAAAAATATGTGTTGCTGTTGTTTAGTTGTTTAAAATAGTTAAGAAGAACAGCAATGTTTTTTAAAAAAGCTCAAAAAGTAACACTCATTGTTCTGCTAAATCCTTTTGAGATGGACTTTAACATTTTGATATCTGCTTTCTTATCAATTTGTGTAGAAGGAATATAGCTGAAATCTATATATATATGTTTTTTTTTACTGAATTGAATAAAAATATCATTGTTTGAAGTGTTTAGTTTAGTTTTGTTTACCAACTTTGCTATGAATCTCATTCAAAAACATCCCTAACAGTTTTATAATAAGAGATCAATATTTAGTAAGGGGAAATGCGGTTCTTTTAAAAAGATAAATGTTCAGAATTCTATTTTATAATCATCATATATATCATCACAATTAAAGTAGTAGTTTCAAGATAATGTCATTATGATCATTGCATTCATATCATGATGATTATCATCTTACTTTCAGACTGGTGACTTTTTAAAACGTTGAAACAATAAAACATATGCTACTGGGCCTGGCAGAACAATGGACTTCAAAAGAGGAAAATTATCTCATGATTATCATATTTTACTTTTTTTTTTATTGAATGCTGATCAACTAACATTTGTTTTCCAAATACTCTTGTTTGATTTATACATCACCCATTCTATAGAGTTTTCAATAAATAATGACAGAGATAGCATTACTATATAACAAAAGACGCCTGGCTGAAATGCTCCCCAGGGAGTAGAGAATGTGCATACATTGTGTGCGAATAAGCCTGAATCCTATGACCAGGGTAATAATATATATCTGTAAAGCGCTTTGAGAGGGCCTTCGGTCCTGAAAAGCACTACCTAAGAACTAGCTATTAATATTATTATTATTATAAGGACAACTTCCACTTTGAAAATAGCATCAAGATACATGTGAAGGACAATTAACTCTTGGATAATCACCCGAGGACCAGATTCTAGAGGTGTCATAGAGCTGTCGCGGTCTAGTGGGTACGCCAACGAACTGTGGGTCACATGGTTCTTGGTTGAGTTTCACTAGTCTGCAAGCACAAACCCTGGTCAGTTGTAAAAGAGAGTCTGCATTATAAGACTATCAAAGGCCATGTAGTGTAGCTGCTCCTGACACAACCAGTAGGTAGTTGGGCTAGACTTCTCTCAAGGCACAATGATTTGTTGATAAAGTGTCAAATTAGGGTCTGTGCCTGCAGACTAGAGTTTCACTGCGGCACTAATGTCCTTTGGCAAGACTTTAATCTACATATGCCACTCTCCACTTCACTAATCATTAAATGTGTTTCATGTAGGATGAATTATCCTAATTTTGATTTGTTATGATGGTTAACATTGTTTTAATAAGATAACAGATAACATTGTTTCAGAATACTACCCCTGGATCTTGATCAACTCTATTCCAAAATATACCAAGAGAAAAGTTCCCATGCCTCCTTAAAGGGAAGGATGAGTTCTGGGAAAGGTTACAAATATTTTGAGAGCTTTTTTCATTCTTTTTATGACAGTTGGAAGAGTTTCATAGAGCAAATGTTCCCAGAAAAGGGTGGCTCTTCATATGTTCTCATGTATGAAAAATGACAAGTAACAAGCGAAAGGTTTTCGAGCCCAACTTCATGCTACATGTCTGTGAAGTTCCATGCATAACATCATTAACATGAACACATTTTTTAGTACAGTGCATGTGACTCTTATACTGGGCCAATTTCTTATCATTTCAATAAATGAAAATAGCTCACAGTAAACACCAATATTCATCTGCTGCATGACCAGCCTTTCCAAACTACTTCCACACCGTTACTTTTCACAATTCAATAGCATGACCAGAATTTAATGTTATCTACTTATCTTTAAAGGTAAAGACCAGTTTTGGAAACGCCCCCCTATCAAAAAATGAAATGGAAGCTCTTATTACCAATCATGTGAAAGAATATGTGTTTACTAATACGTGATCATTCAAATTTTGCAGAGGAACGGCCTACTAGTTGATATATTTGGTAAATTTTTATATCTATTTGGACCTGATAGATATAACGCACGTGTCGCGCCATATACATCTTTCTGTGACAGTGCTTGTAAGGTGTAATCGATTCCGCACCGTTTCTTTCACAATGCAATCGCATGACCATAACTGGTCTTTGTCTTTAAGCTCTCAACAATGTCTGACTTTGGCTGTAAAAATTACTCAGGAAGTGTTGTCTATGTGACTTCCGAATGCTCTTTACTTTGTTCCTTTGGAACCTGATGGACATTAACTGTGTGTAAAAGTAGAGGAGTTAATGTCCTTTTGGCCCCAAACAGAGATAAGCCTTTATTTGCTCCAGCTATTGTAGTAACATGTACCTGCATGTAATGTGTGCATTAAGTACTATGGAGTAAACCATGTTAACAAAAGCAGATTACTAACTTAATCTTTAGTACATGTAGTGTATACATAAACATTATAAACATCTAGTTCATTGCTCCCTGTTTAAGGGATGCAATAGTAAAGACCACCACTAGTACTACTAAATGCTACTACCACTAATCATTATGATGATACTACTACATCTTCTACTACTACTACTACTACTACTACTACTACTACTACTACTACTACTACTTCTACTTATACCAATAGTAACAAAGGTAATAATAATAAGAAATTACAGAAAAAGTTTACTTTACTTTGACAGTTACAAATTTGTGTGGCAAACATATGACTTTGGTTTTGACAATCTTGAAATCTAGGATTACAAGATATTAAATTTGATTTTTGATTTTTCTTTCTTCCTGAAAAGCTTAACAAATGATAGGGTGGTCCAAAAAATATCAATGCTTCACCAGCTAGTGAGTGAAATTAAGATTGCAATGATGCAATCATTCACTCACCCACAATTTGATAACATGATATGATTTTCAATTAATTGAATATATGGGTGACTTTAAAAGTTTGAATAAAATGATAATTTCTATGAACTTTTTCAATTTCTTCATATCGCTGCTTAATATCAAAGATTAGACTTATTACAGTTCCTGACTGAACAGTAGTTTGGTAGATAATATTCCATATTCCTTACATTTGTGTATTGTATTTGCATTCAAATTAACAATCTTACTACACCTTTAATTTATTATCCCAGTATAGCTCACTGAGTGAGCTGCCAAAGGGATTACCCAACCAACAACCATTGATTACTCCCCTTCCCACACACACCTACGCACACCCGCGCACGCACATGCAAAAACGCACACACGTCCACCCCAATCAAAATCAAAACCAACTTCAATTCTATTCATTCACAAACATGACAAATGTTTCTTGTAACGGTCAATGTGATGTATCCCACGTTTATCGAAAATAAACTTAAAAGAGCATCCGTGAACGAAGGAGGCTGATAATCATAAAGACATGCTAAATCTCAAAATCTGAGCTGATCTCATCCCCGGCCCGCCAGTCCTGGACGCTGCATGAACTTGTCAGCGGATACTGGATGAAACTTACCCCGATACTCCTGGCCGGGCACATAGTCAGTGGGAAGCCTGTCGACTCGAATCCTGTACCCGTTGTCTCCGTTTCTTTTTGGGATATTTGGAACCATAACAGGGACGCAAGATTCCTCCTCCTGTCCGGAAACTATCCATATTGTCACAAAAAGCAGGAAAGATCCAAGGAACAACTTCTTTGCCCCCATGTTGGACAAAGATCTCGAAATAGTGTTAGAGTGACAGACCACTTCGGCGATTATCTGTTGATGGAGTAAGCTCGAATAAGTGGTATGCGGTGCAGAAGTGCGGTGTGGTGGGGAACTTTTTCATGCGCAGCGCCGTAGAGCAGAAACATGAGAGGAAGAGGATGCCATATATGCCGACGTACTCCAGAAGAGTTGATGCAGGAGTATTTTTACGGGGGTGGATATTAGGAGGGGGCGGGGGGGGGGGGGGACGAAACCACAAGCAAACATCATTCAATTTAACTAACGTCAGAGTAGTTTGGAGATACGATATACTTACTTCGATCAGTGTAGTCGATGAAATGTTCCAAAGACAGATTTATTGTATGGAGCCCCACGCTTTCAATGGATTGCCAAAAATGTGATTAATAGTCCTGGACAAGATAACTACATTATCAAAAAACAAAATAAAAACCTAACAATTAAATAAACTAACAGATAGACAAACAAACAAACACAAAATTAACAAACAAACCAAATATATTTTTGATCTTAAAAGGCGAAAAATATACTCTCATTCAAGACCAAAACTTATGCTTTAGCCTTTTCTGAGAAGACGTTTATGAAATGCAGACCTAGGTGGCGTACTGTTGGTGGTTTGGGCTGGGGTTTGGGGGGGGGGGGGGGTGCCCAGGTTACGGACGGATCCAGCGGAGGCCAAAGAGATGGGGGGGGGGGGGGGCAATTCGTGAGAAAATATTTAGCGGCGAATAAGCAGGGGTGGGGGGGGGGGGGGGTAGTGAGAATAAATCATTTTTGTTTTGCTTAACAGGGGGGGGGGTTGAGCCCTTTTAAAAAAACTCATCCCCCCCCCTTTGAGCGGGACCTGTCTTTTAAAAAAAAAATTAAAGGTGTTTTTTAAACTTCTTTTGGGGGCCAGGGTAAGGCCCCCCCCCCCTGAATCTGCCACTGGCTCAGGTCATGAGGGGGGGGGGGGGGGAGAGGTGTGTTAAGTCATTACGGGTCGGATTTTTGTGTATTACGGGTCGGACTTTGTTGCGTGAAAAGTACCCCTTCATCAGAGATTTTGGAAACACTAATGGGGGGGGGGGGGGGGGGGGGGTTCATATTACAACTTTAAGTGTCAAGAAAAACGTGAAATTCTTGGATAAAGATGCATTCAGGTTCGACGCGGCAAAGCCTCTGCGATGTATTTTTGACCACATTTCTGTATCTTACCACACAGTACAAATAAAAGCTGAATATGCGCATGTCCCTACACGCAGTTGCCATTCATTTATGATTTAAAAAAACATATCTGAACAAGGCTTATCAGACCAAGAAAAGCAAACTGCAACAACAATAACATCAACAACATCAACATCTACTGCACCAACAATACGAGGGCTCAATTTCGTTCAACATCGTCATAACTTTAAGGAAAACTCTTATTGGCTCAAAGTTTGCACAGCCTTTCTATAGACACCGACCCTCATGCGTCAAGTCGAATCGTTAGCGCTGAGGGCGTCGTCTAATAAAATTACCGCACCATATTGAGCTTGTATCTATTGTTGATCCTCGGATAACTTTTTACATGTAGCTCACTTTGCGAGACCTGTATTATGGGTTGGTGTTAAAGTTGAAGTGCTCATATGTATAGTTTCATTGAATCACAAAAGTCGAAGTTTACGGTCATTGATACTCTTTGATAATAGCACAGTAATTTATTTATTTATTCATGATTTCTTTCGACAGGGTAGTTTCATTAAGTTCCACTGGACATGCTCTCCAAGAAAGCCCTGCACAATACAATAACATTGTACAAAATTAAATATAATAATACAAATATCAACAATTGTACATACATGCAAAATATCAAAATAATAATAATAATATTAATATAATAACATTCCACTTTTTTATAATATCTAAATATCAAAATAAACATATATCTTTTAAAAATAACTCTAATTGAATCATACAATATTTATAATTAAAAATAAAAAAATAAACACCTTAGTAATACACTAACACAAACCACGATTACAATTAATCAATTAATTACAGAAGTAATATTATAGTAAAGTAGGCCTATTGCACTTTTGAAAGTTAACGATATAATTTTACAATCACATTAACTGCAACAACAAAAAACCCACACACCAGTGGTTTGGGGGAAATAAATGCATGCGCTAAAAGGTTACAGAGTCATCGTAAATGAATAAAAAGACGGTAGTGAATGCTGAACAAATATAATGATGTGCATGACTGAACAGAAAGTTGGGGTTTGCAAAGCTACGTTTTCTATATTTAGTGAGTGCCTGTGGGACAAACAAACGACTCTTAACCGCATACTGTGATACATAATAGACTGATTGTTGAGCAACGAGATGGGTTAAATGATTTGGAGTTTGTTTATGCAAAATTTTAAAAACTAGCACACATACTTGATATTTTGCCTCTACTTCCAGTATTTGCGCTTTAAGAATGCTGTAAAATTGAGAGACAGAAGTAAATGAATCTATATTAAAAATCATTCGAGTGTATATTTATTTTAATTCTTTGTAATCTAATGAGATTAGTTTTCGAGTAAATTCCACAAACAGCACAACAATAATCAATGTGTGGCAAGAAGAGTGAGAAATAAAGACTGATAATTATTTAATGAGTTAAATAAGGCTTAATTATCTGGATATATAATCCCAATTACACGATATTTTTTACAAAATACACTATTAACGTGTTTAGACCAATTTAAATCTTGATAAGAAATAACATTTTCAGACATTTCAATATTACACCAATCTTTAATGTAAATACAGAATAATAAAGGCCCCATAATTGAACCTTGAAGAAATCCGTACTTAACTGTTAATAAATCACTGATAAAACCATTTATTGATAAACATTCTTGTCTATTAAGCAAACATTCTAACAAAACTTTTTAATTGTACTGAAGAGACCCTGAAATATTTATGTTTTGTAAATCAATTTATGAGGAATAAGATCAAATACAAAACATAAAATACCAAAAAATAATCAATTAAAAAAACACACTTATCACACTTTTGACCACCAGTAGCTATTCTGTCATTGTCCTCCATTTTCTCTTCATATTATTATTCTATTCATTAAAAATATAATTATTATAATTCTTTTTCTTTAACATTTAACAAAAAGTTATTTGCTCTATTTCAATAATTTGTATAGGCCTATTTATTCCAATATTCAAATATTTGGGCTTCTTCGAAAATTGTTAATTCTCTACTTTCGTGTAATATCTATCTTATCAAAATGTTTTTTACAATAATAATTCAGTAAGTTATTCATCTGTTATCCATTGAACACCTTAAGTTTTTTCCTAACGTTTACAAAGGAAGCATGTTTATCACAAATACTAAAAGAGATTAACTTTTAAATTTGGGCAACGTCTCTTCAACGCCGTAATAATCCGAAGCTGATTCCATTCAATATTATACCAATCATCAATTAATTCATCATTATCAAATGGCTTAAAGGGGGTGTAGCATGACGAGTCTACATGTCTTTCCCGTGGCCTGACTCGGGGCCCATCGGGTATAGATTACGACTACGGACGACGCGACCGCAGCAATCATGTGCGTGCAACATACGCGAAACCGAAGCGTGATGAGAACTTCGGGCTGTTTTGCGAACGCTAGCGCGCAGACCATGTACAGATTAAGTCGCTGAATACCGTTAATCAAGTCCATTCGTTTACGTGCAGTTGTCCAAAAGAGGTCGTAGATGGCGTTAACCAGTATTTGCCAAGCTACACTCTCATTAAAAGACCCAACATTACTTATCCTTGGGGAAGCTTTAGCAACTCTCATTTTTAAAATAACATATATCAAAGAATGATAACTAAGTTTTACAAAATGTATTCATTGCTGAAGGTAAATCTCCTAATCCTCTAGAAACAAAAATCAATAAAATTAAAGTACTACTGTGAGGGGTTACACGCGTAGGAAAAGCTTTTACCTGAGAAAGAAGATTTAGATGACAAAGTTCTTTGATTTCAAAATAATAATTATTTTGAATTAGTATATTGCAGTTTAAATCCCCCATAATTATAACATTATTTGATAAAGAAAAAAACATTGTCTACACGTGCTTCGAATATCTTTAAACAATCCATGCCATTATCAGGTTTTCTGTAAAATACACCAACGAAATTTGGAAGAATGACTCAGTTGTATTCGTCCACATACATTCAATATTTTCACTTTCTAAATCAAATCGTCTCTTATAATTGTTACCTTTAATGTAACATGCCACTCCGAAACCTGCTGAGTTCCTATCTTTTCTTTCAGAAACGAAATTTGGAATGCTAAGTGACCGTCGGGAAGAAAAATCATCTGGCCAAGTCTCCGATAGTGATAACATATCATAAGGATGCTATTGTAAAAATATTTTAATACCTTCTTTCTTTCAAACCTTTTTAGGAAGGAAAATCAAAAATCTGTCCTCTGCATGTGACACCTCATCAGGTAATATACAATCATTTACATTTCAAATTTGATCACATGATAAATCTTCTTTTCCATAAAATGGTAGCTGCTCCATCAGGCAGCGTCATCATTGCCAATCTATAAATGGTTTTTCAGAATCATAAATATGTTTAGCTATGTACCTGAAATATGAACCAACCTGTTACTTACAGTGCGTACAGAGTAGAACTCGTTGATTGCTCCTTACTGCCCTTTCACAACAAGCACATAGGAAATATATCACCAACAATTATACTGGTCATAAGATACCATTGTAAACAAATTCAAATATTAAACCACCCAGCGATGAGTGAACCACAGGGGCTGCGAAAAAAGGGTAAAGAAAATAAATCAATGTAATAGAGGCATTTGGTAAAAAAATATTTTGAACTTCGTTATGCCTATATGTATTTTCTGCAAGATTTAAATGCAGAAAACCAAGGGAAAAAACATATTAAAAATGGATATTAACTAGCAAAAAAACAATTCATTGTACTATGAAGATCACAGCGACTCAATAGCATGGATGATATTATCAGGACACTTACCAAGTGTATCAATGTCTATCAAGGAGGTGATGAACTTTTTACGAGCCAGCTACATCATTGAAGAATTGAATTTAAGTTATTCACCACTTTAATAAAGAGACGCAAAGTAAAAAATGAAGAAAAAAATATATATCTTAGAAAAGCCAGTATATAATGGAAAATACGCTAAAGGAGATTACAACGTGGTTTGATCATCAACAAAATTACAGAAAGTTATGCGTAGATAATCCTTCACAAAAAGCAAACACACACACACAAACACACACACACGCACACACACGCACAAACACACACATACAAGCACACGCGCACACACATACAAAGGGACACATAAATAATACAATGGTAACTTTATAGCGCAATATTTGTTAGGGCTTCAATATCACACCATATCACAAACACTGATAACACGTAGGGTCATGCATCTCAGATTTAAAATTGTGAAACGATGCCTTCAATACCTAAGACCTTTGTTACATTTGCATTTTCAATCACATTTCCATTCATATGTATTTTTACCTCGCCAGCACACGCTTTTGGAAATTTCAACAACATAACTTTTTTTTCTTCATAGATAGTTGCAGTTTGCGTTAATTCACTTACTAACTGTTAGGAGTTCATTGCTCAGATTTTGGGTCAGGCATTCAATATCTTTATGCTTATGTATTATATTTGTATCGTCTGCGAATAGTATAAAATTCAAAATGGGATAGACTGGGCGTTAATCATTTATATAAATTAAAACGAGTAGGGGGCCTATGATCGATTTCTGCGGAATGCCACATGAATCTGATTGTAAGCTTGAATTTTTTTTGAAAATTGAAATTGAAAGAATTGAATAGTTTGCGATCATTTAGAAGACTGCACAATAATTAAAGGGTGACGGTAGGATTTCCATAATAACAAAGTTTTGAAAGGAGCATACCTGGCCCTAAATTTAAACTGCTTATTATAAAGTATATTATGTTTATCGAGGAGATTGTGTAGGCTGGTATTGATGCGTTTTTTAAAGATTTGAGAGAAGAGTGGAAGTATTGAAATGGGTCTGTAATTTAAGAATATATCTTTTGGTCTCTTTTATGAATATAATTCTTGTTCTGCAATTTTCAGGTCTACAGGTAAAACACCTTGCTCAATACATGAGTCAGAGATATTACAAAAACAGTCTAGATATGACATGAATAACCTTTTCACTACAAGACAATTAATAGAGTCAAAACTAAGATTTTACCATTATGAAAGATAGAGCATTGTTAAATATGTCTTCTTCAGTAATGGGTAAGTTATATTTTTTTTATTTTTTTTTAACAATTTTGTTTTATTTCTCCAAATGAGTAATACAAACCATAACATACAATAAAATAAACGTGTTCAATATTGATGCTTTTACATAAACATAATTAAACACAAACTTATTTGCAGTATAATATAACTAAGCAACAAAATAAACGTATAAGTACCTAAACATAATATGTCAATTGTAAATGTTATTCACTTATATATTACAAAAAAATAAAATAAAACAAATCTGGAGGTAATTTAACTGGAACAATCCTGCTCCCTCCCTGCCCCCTCCATCACACAAACATACTCACCCACCCACACACATACTCACCCACCCACCCCCCACACACACACTACTCACTCAGTGGATGTCTGCTGACACTCTCAACTCAAGAAAAATATACTAAATAAGTTATCCAGGCCGCAAAATAGAGTTACCCTTTTAACAGGCTCACGGTGGAGAAGAAGAAAACAATCTTAATTAATCTTAAGCTGCTCCCACTTTAAGAAATGTGATCCCAGCTTTCCCATTTTAATTGCTATTTTCTTTTCCTCATCCCTATACTTAATTTTTTTTTTTTCATCTTTTCTAAAGTTGGTACTCGCCCCCCCGATCTTGACATAAATGTAACATACTTCACCATGAAAATGATAGTATTACACATTTTTATTCTATATGAACTACCTACCAACCCAACAAATATATCTCGCCATTCTAAATCTTTAATTTCATCTAACTCAAAAAGTTGTATTAAAGCCCGCCATATCCTTTGAACGCTCCCGCAAGATAAAAATAAATGTTTGTATGTTTCTATTTCCTGCTTACAAAACGAACATAAATTATCACCTACAAAACCAAATCTATGAAGATGCTCATTAGTGTATATGGCTCCATGCAATAATTTAAATTGAAATTCTCGTTGTTTTCTAATGAGTATAGTAATTTTTGGTCTAACAAATATTTCTTTTAATTCTTTATCTATAAAATCATAATCATTTTGCCCATCCCTTACCTGCAAATCATACGTTTGTTGCAGTGCTTTGATAAAATAATCATAAATTGTTCTTGAACCCACATCCACAAACTGTATTTTTTTACTAGAAATATGGAAATAAGTATTAAAGCCTATCAAATCAACCTCGAGGAATCGTATTAACCCTGAATCATCCTTCCATAACCTGGGTATCGCATCATAAATATCAATAATCATTAGCAAATTATTACCTTTCATACCGAGGTTCATAAAATATTTAACAGACTTAACATGGCCTTTCTCAACCAAGTGATTCAGTTGAACAATCCCTCTTTCAAACAAGTATCTATCAAATATACTTTTTCCATTTATACATATATTCCGATTATTAAAAATAATTGGATTAATATAACCCTCCAAATATCTTAAATTACTTGTCTCTTGCCATGCTTGCAACATTTCTATATAGTATGGTGGAATATCTAAAATGAGTTTAATCTTTTTTAATTCATAATCACATAAAAAAATAAATCTACCACCCACAAACTGTAAGCAATGATCAAAAAACAATTTCCATCCCAAATTTTTCTCTCCATATAAAAGACGTTTTATCCACATTATGCGCTGTATTTTAACATACATTTCAAAATTGATCATTCTTAATCCTCCAAAGTCATAATCCTGATACATTATTGCCCGCTTAATTCTATCTTTCCCCCTCCATATAAATTCAAATGAAATTTTTGCAACTTCTTTGTATACCCAATGAGGGACAATAACGAGAGATGAAATATAATTTAATTTTGAAAGCGCATAAGTTTTTAACAAATGTATTTTACCCATAATATTTAAATCTCTTTGTTTCCACCATACAAGCAATTTTTTTATTTTTTAATATGCGATATGAGAGGTGCAATCAACAATAATTACGTTTCTATTCATATAAGCTAATTTGTGACCAACATCTTTAAAATAATCATTAAAGCTCTTAGCAAAATCTTTAGAATCAATTATTTTTGTTAAACTTAAACGCAAAGGCATTTTCTGATATTTCTCTATCTACAGAACATCATTAATAGTTCTCCAAGTTTTATTTTTTTTCCCTTAAAGGAACGAAATTTAGAAAAGTAAGACTTTCCTTTGGCACTACGAATTTGCTTTGAGTAAAGATTATGACATTTGTTGTAGCAATCTTTTCAGTTCAGTATAGTTTTTTTAAATGAACTTTTTATAAGGGTGAATTTTTCTTAAGCACATCTTATTCAGTTCTTTGATAAACCATGTTTTATTTGTTTTCTTATGTATTATGCTTTTGAATGGAAAACAAGAACTATAGATCTAAAGAAAAACCTCCATAATTTTGTTATACATCAGGTTTGGTTTCTCATGATAAGTTAATAGTCACATCATTAATTTGATGTTTGTATACAGCTGGTTACTCTTCATTAATACCTTTAAAATCAAAGAATGTCAAAATAGGTAAATAATCAGATACTTCAGAGGCTAATATACAGGGATAATATTGCAAACACTATTCTTAAATACATTGTCTATCAATGTGGCTGTCGAGTTTGTTATTCTCGTTGGCTATTTAATAAATCAAAATGAATAAAACAATTTCCACCAACTCATGAAACCGGTTTTGCACATCTAATTTCTTCACATCAAAGTTATAACCTCCAAGAAATATACATTCCCTTTTCTCTCCGTACACTTTGCCGAGATATTCCTTATCATATCAATGAAATCAGTCCGTGGCTGATCTAGAGTCTATGTAAAAATCAAAATAATAACATTTTTACCGTGTTAAAAAAATTCTATAAGAATTCTCTCACAACCAGGGTTAACAACTGAAAAGTCATTACGTACAATGTACCTTATTGCCTTATTGCAAATGCAGCCGATTTTGAGGAATATCGGTTAGATTTTTGGATATCTATTTGCGTTACCCTTTAAATGAAGAAGGATGTCAACATTGATGGAAAAAAAATCTTTTTGTAGAACATATAATTTGATTTTTGGGGTCTTGTTTTGTTTTCCAAAGGTGCTCTCCCTGCGACCCAATTGTGGGGTCGTCCTTTTTTAATTATTTTCTCTGTTTCTCGTTTTCACATATATTTTGTTTGTTATTTGGAATCGGATTCATGGGGCGTTATTTTCACATTGACTCTCAGAATTAATCTCGTAGCCGTCATTCCATAACCGTGCATCATTTCATATTTTGTATCGCATTTCAAATATTTTCAAACAGATTTCCATATAAATGGTGACATGTCAAAGCTATCATAGAACAGAATGTCGTGGCAATCTTTAAAAAAACAGGGTATATATTCAATGAAAAAATCATGTCCTGTTTACGCCATTCCGCAACAAAACTACATGAAATGCACTGTTTCATAAATCTGATGAAAATTGATTAATATGTAACTCAGCAGTCATAGAAGTACGTACTATCAGTACATATATTATACAATTAACTTGTAGATACCTATTGCGATGTCCATAATATTCTAATTTTAAAAGTCGAAAATTCCCTTCAAATGTCATTCCGTAATGCGTGGAATTGCCCTGGTATCAATGGAAAGGTATAGTAAAATACCTCACAACCTTTATGCAAAACTTTTATTTTGATAATTCGCATAATTTAGACGTTTACAACGATTGGAAATAGTGAAACACAACATATCTGAAGCAACGCATAAATAAATCGGGCATGGGGGAAATATATCAAGATTATGATGATTCACAAAATTATTCAGCGAACATGTTCAGCCTCTTTTGATAAAGTCAGTGTTTAGACAATTTGCTAAAATTGGTGAGTTTTGAGGCATGATCTGAAGTGTTCTAGATTGTTAATCTCACAAAGAGAGGAAGTTTGTACCACAAACGAGAAGCAATGGATGAGAAGGCATGGTTTCCATGTTATTGGTACTTAAAGAATGGGGGCAGATGGGTGCAAGTCAGGACGAAGAGGGCGCTGTTCAACTAGGAAAGTCATGCATTCTGGAGGTAGATCATATCAAGTGTCCTAAACGTCAGAATATTATGGCCGACGCCCTAGGGATTACTTCCGTTGCAGCGAACTCAGTACCAAGTAGGGGGCAGATGAATTATAGAGGCATACATTTTTTCTTTCTCAAAAACGTTGGCCGTTCAAACAACAGGTCAATAGACGTTCAAATTAGCTTTAAAATCATTAAAAAACAAGGTCTTATACTAAACATTATGGCACATTAAAAAAATCCACAAATCAGCAACGATTGAATCACTATTAATTTAGCCAGTCACTTAAAGGCTTATAGTAGTAGGTTCTTATAGGGAATTGACACATTCAAGTGTTTACCAAATACAAATTATCGTCAATCGCCTAGAGTAGACTTCACCTTTACGACAGCACAGTTGTGTGTAATACCTTGCGTCCAGAACCTAACACCATTACGAATTCTCATCATAAAAACATTTCCCACACCCCCGAGATAATGAAAGAAAGCTGGATTATTATTCTGGTGGGACCTGAAATACCTGTACACACTGACTACTAAGAGGCTTTGAAATAAACATGCGATCAACAGGTCCACACCTGCTATAACAGGTAGGGGTGTTGAAAAGCACTGATCTCTGCATAACAGTTCCTTGGCCGCCTGCAGAAATATGACGATGAAACATTCATTACGTGTATGAATATAACGATGTGCACAATGATTAACAGGTGGAGCTTGTAACCTGCAGCTGTAGTCACCCAGTCGAGACCTTAGCCCGCGTCATCAATAACTACACGCTGACTAGATTAATATAGGCGTCAAGAAACTTGATCTTATGTAAGATGACGCCCTTTCACACTTGCGAGCTTCTCCAACCTTGATTTGCCACTTTAGCTGCAAAACGTTAAGGTTAAACGGAAGAGGAAGAAGAAGAGCATCCCTCTCATCTATAGATCATCGGCAGGGGTACCGGATTCAACTGAAACTCTTGGACCGCCTGCATCAGCAACCCCTACGGTGTTATATTCTAAACAATCAATTGGCAAGACCACAATACATACAAATCTGAAATCCTGGGGCACTATCACCAGTATTGCATTTATGCGTCCTCACAATACTGGGAAGGCCTTCTTACATCTATCAAAGACACGCTTCTGCCTAAAAATGGTTTATGTAGAGCTGTAGTTGGTAAAACGAGATTGGGAATCACCAGGAAATCTCCACAAGGACCAGCTGATGCATAATGCACCATTTATCATCAAGAAAGACTTTAAAGGCATTGCAAAGGATAGAACATATAAGGAGGAAAGCTAAGAGAATGATAAATTAATTTAAAAATGGGTGAAAAGCGCAGGTGACGGAAGCCTTCAGGTGTTCTGTATCTGTGTATCTTTGTCCCAAATTGAATGATTTCTCGTTTGAGAACCCTAGTATACATTTACACTCATCCAATGTCATGGTGCAATTACTAAGCTCCTAATAATGTTCGCATATAAGAAAGTGATCATCATCATAGGACTCCACTTTGTAGAACCGTCACATATTTTAAATATATATATATATTTTTGTACTATCTTCTAACTCGGTATCGCCCTGTTCCAGTGTTCTAGTTAAAAAAGTATAAATGACAATTATCTTATTGGAAGGACATAGGGATATCCAATTGCTTTGAACAAGGAAAAAGAACGAGAACAATATTCAGAAACAAGAACCAAAAACAGTTTGAGGAGTTTTACTCAAATAATGCTGATATATATTTCCATAAATAAAAAAAAACAGATTGTTTTTGGACCAATAATACGGGATTTTCTTTTAATAACACACCCTCGTTTCTGTTGACTCTTTAAAGGAAATAGCGAATGGCAATTAAAGATATAAGTAAAGAAAATGAAATATAACCATGCTTAATAGAGATCAAAGACGGTGTGAAATAACATAAATAACAACATTATTAACTTTGGGAGCATCTGCAGAAGACATGAAATAGAGCTAACGATTGTCAAACTAGAAATTAGTCTTAACCAAACAACTTCGCATAGGCTAATTATATGTACATCCAAAGTTTTAGTAAGGAAAAAAAGAGCAGCGTATGTAAGATATACATCCTATAGTGTGAGTATTCTGTGCAAGATGCAAGATACAAGATACAAGATATTTTATTTGGTCTTTGCAAACAAGTTACATAGAAATTTGTTTTCAACTGGCGTTACAGTAATATTCAAGAAAATACATAATTACAAGACATAAATACATCACGTTTATAGAATGAAATAGATAAGGTACAAATACATGCAAAAGATAATGAAGCGACACAAATGGTCATTGGTACTTCAAATCATGAGTTTTAAAATTTAGCCTTGGTCATTGGTATTTAAAATCATAATAGTTTCAGTATTAATTAGTTTCCGACGCAGAAGTTTAACGTTTAACCTGTGAGATGAATTTATGAACAGAGTCGGGTACACATGAATATCTGAATCGTGAAAGGCGGGTTGGGGTGGGGCGAAGTCGGATACCAGAACGATTAAATGAATAAAATAAATGAAGTGGATGGGTATTGTCTTTCATGATTGCACAGACCTTATCAACTATTTGCTCAGTACAATGAGACTCGACAAAAGCTAATTCTACCCCAATTATGAGTTGTGCTATTTTACGTGGCCTTTCCAATTTCTTCATGTCCTGTTTTGAGAGATTGCCAAATGGACATATAATATTGAAAAGCAGGACACTCTTTATTATTGAATTGTAGTACATGGTCAGGACTGTTGCATCTATATGGAAAAAACAACCTATTGTTAACTTTCTTATACACAGATTGTGTGTTATCCCTCCATGATAATTTGTTATTTAAGACAGTTCCAAGATATCTATAGTTTCCAACCTGTTCAATCGCCTAATTGGTCTGTACGCTTTCGACGGAAGTCGATTACCATTTCTTTGGTTTTAGTTGTGTTTAATGTTAAGTAATGATCCTCACACCAGCGAGTAAATTCATCTACCTTTGAGAAATAAATCATTCGACTGATCAGACAAAAAAGCAACAATTATGGTGTCATCAGCATATTTGAGTATGCTACAGCAAGTAGTTGAGCTTACACAATCACTTGTATACAGCGAAAACAAAACCGGGGATAGGACACACCCCTTAGGGGCACCTCTGTGTGTAGTCACCGTAGATGACTGATGACCACCCGCCTTTACGCACTGTGTTCGACCTATCAAGAAGTTGTGTATTAGTATTATTATTACTATTACTATATTCTTGTTCAAGTTTTACCAGATCTAGAATTAAAACTTGCCTAGTACAATACAGATTTGATGATCTTGTTACGAATATGGCCTCTCTTGTCACACGTTAAATTCACTTTTTAGAATTACATGTCCATGGTTGTACCCCCGTATATAAGGGATTCGGCAGTCTAGGGATTCAGCAGTGTACTTGAGTCAAGGATATCGTAAATATATATTAATGATATAACAATTACAAAGAGCCTTTTCATTAAATACAACCGGCATAAATAAATAAGAAATACTTACAAACAAACAAAAGAGAGAGAGAGAGATAAATATAATTTCCCCCAATTCCACGAAGATCAAAGTTACGCATTTGCCGATTCTTTAGAGTTCTTTCGTTTATGGTTGGGTTTATAACTTTCCCTCGCGGGAGCGCATAGAGTCAAAATAAACAATGGGATGTCATCACTAAAATTGCCTTCAATCTGACGGAGATGGTGCCATTGTAGTTATGCATCGGTTAGGATCTGTTTTACTTCAACTTCACACGCTAACTAATGAAAATGGGATATTCGGTGGAAGTCCAGGTCATTTCCTTCAACTCTTTGAACAGATATATTCCATATAAACTAAAAATACAAAAATACATGCTCATTCCTGCGATACCAATTTATATGACAGTAACAAAAATATCAAGAAAAAAAGTCAGAGTTATACAAGCTACGTCCACTGAAAAGCAATTGAACAATGAAACGGAAAAAAGAAATCTCATAATGGAGCCCAAGTTGTTTGGTCGGGGCGATTGAAAACATAACTTACAAAACCTTGATTCTCCCACATAAGACATCAAATCACCAACAAAATAAATAACTGATTAAAAACAAGTAAATTATTCATCTCAGAAATAAGTGCGTTTTATTTATTCCAATACAACCACTCCATGACGCACAACCCATGAATATTCAAATGGACTCTCTACATATTCTTAACATCGTAAAAAGAAAGGAATATATTTCCTCGTCCCTCATCACTGTCAGTTTTTAAAGATATCTAATTCCAATGATATTTGCAGAAGACTATGCAGGCGTTAATACCACTTAGCTTATTAAAAATTAATCAAACAACGCTGTCTATCACCAAATCATCATAACAAAATAAAGTATGCATACAAATTGAATAATTTGCTGGAAGAAAAGGGTAAGAGAATTTGAATATGTAGTTTTAAGAATGCGTAAGTAATTATTCAGATTAATTCATTTACAACATTTCTGGTAAGAATGACTTTAAAAGTAAATCCCAGTAAAGAATAACTGAATAAAAGAATATTACTGAATAACGGCGCACAATAATCATAGAACTGAATAAAATAATATGAACAAATTGAATAATAAATGAATAATTAAATAACTGTACAAAAGAATAATTACATAATGAATTCATAAAAAGGACACCAATACTATTCCATTAGACTACTACACAGATAATATTAGACGAAATCAAACAAGACGAAAAAAGCCACCATTGTAAAAAACAATCTCCCCATTTTCAAAAATCTAATATTATATATGTTGGCAGTTAAGTCACTTTCTCACCGAGGTCAATTGAACAATTCCATCTCATCATAATTCCTAGCATATCTTTGACTCCATAAGATAAAGCATCTATATTAAGAAATATAAATGTGTCTGGTTTTTTGACAGTGGGAAGGAAAAATCCATAGGTTGTAAAATCCCTACACAACCGATATTTGGCTTTTGCACGTATGAATACGAAAAGTGCCCCTGCAGAAAAACAACAATAAAACAATAGAACTTTAATTGCAGTAAACAAAGCAAAAAATGAAAACACCATAAAAGGAACACATATTCATCTTAAATGCACATGGTAAAATAATTGTACATTCTCAATTCCATACAAGAGGGGTATACCAACTCTAATACTAAATTTAGACACGCAGGTTGCAAAATATAATTCTCTGTAGACGTACATTTGTACTCACATTTCTCTACCTTTTCAATTATCCCTATATCTTGATTTATAGGAGGAGGGGAGCAGTTTGCATTTATTTAAACACTTAAAAATAAGTTGCATATGTCATACCATCGATTATTTATCAAACTGTACGTTATTGTTTCTGGTCGATTTCTCCCGTTATTCCTCGTCCTATTTTATGCCAAATAAAAATCCGAATGTACCCTCAGCATTTCGATTATACATATTCCAGTGTATCTGTCATCCGCATCAACGGAATTGATTTTGTTTACATACCTTAAACATATTAATACATGAGAATAAAAAAATGACAAGGCAACTGCTCTAATGCTTCAGTTGCTAATGTTAAGAAAAAGGGCAAGAATATGTTTCGAAATGAGGCAAGTAGTAAACTGTGCATTAAACAGAAAATGAAGGAAAAACAATAATTTGGGGTAATTCTAGCGTAACAAATGGGAAATCCAACTCTCTCTTGTTGTGTTTTTGACCGATATTCTGTATGTCATGTAAATGATTATGATGCATATAGTGATGATGTAATAATTATGATGTACAATGTGAACTACGATATGTCATCAACACAATTGGGATAAGTTTCTGAGCCCCACCTCAGTAATGACGGGCCTCCAGGTGCAGCTGGACAGACAGGCATTTACCAATCCATTTCCAGGTTTTTAGTTGTTTTAATAAATCTCTCCTCTCATTGGATAATATTGAAATAGTATGTGCATTATAACCTGTACATTTCTTCTTGACATATCATCTGGATTTGGGGGAAATATTTTTAAAAAGTGGTGAGCGTGGTAGACGGAACAAGAATCATGACAAACGGGAGACAATTATTTTTTCCCATAGCATTCATTGCCTAATTCTCCTGTTTTGAAGGGGTATATTTTCATCTTTAATACTAGAACACAAAATAGCAGGACAATTTTTAATTTCATCAATTATTAATCAGTTAATCCCATATGAGCTTTTATAACACGTAACAGACGGGAGACTGTCCTCACCATATCGCATTCCACCAAGTGAGCAGATTAAATAAAATACCTATACCCATTTTGAAGTGCTATACTGCCAAATTGCATTTCAGATCATCTATTCAATTTATTGTAAAACCAAAACGTACCTTTAAAATGGGAGAGACGGAACACAATCCATCTGACCTCTAATGTTGACTTTGTAGATGTATAATTTCCCTTAGTCCAAACCAAATTTGATTAACTTTGTTATAAGAACAGAAGAAATACCTGAAAATGACTCAATATGTAATTGACCATATTTATCCACTAAAACGAGTAGTTAAATAATGGGTCTTGAATTTACCATTAAGGTCAAATAATACAAATTTAAAAAGAAATCTTATATTGTTCCATGCAGAGTAAATCATATGTATTTCACTGTCATAGAATCAAAATGGGCGAATTACACTTATCTTCAAACCAAAAGATGACATTTTCATGGACACATTTGTGTATACAAACATAAGATATTGACACAGGATTAAGACAAAATTGAATAATACTGGTAAATAATTACTTCACTGTATGTGCTTATGCTTATCTTCAAACCAAAAGATGACATTTTCATGGACACATTTGTGTATACAAACATAAGATATAGACACAGGATTAAGACAAAATTGAATAATACTGGTAAATAATTACTTCACTGTATATGTGCTTATGTTACACCGGGATGATACATTTTTATGGCAACAATGAAGCAGGATGTATTTTTTTCTAGTATCCAGAATCATTTCCTTATAATTACCCATGGAGAGATCTCACCTCAGACCAAAACATTTATATTCTTAACACGTCTAAATTCTGTTTGAATTCGTAGGGATCGTTTTACTGCGTAATGCAAACATGAACGGTGGTGATAATTTAAGATATTCATCACTGATTAGGCAGGCAAATGTTTACTCCCTGTAAGTTTTTTTTCGTTCACTTAATTTATCACACTTGCTCGAATAATCTGAATATACACACAGGCCAGAAATGATACCAGTACGCTGACAGGAAGTAGAAATTTGGTCGGCTATAAGATAAAATCAACATAACTGAAACATGATAGGGACCTAGAAAATGTGTCCAGTTACTAAAGCATGACAAATATATATTGCTTGATGTCAAGATCAATTCAATTCAAAGTTTATTCAACACTATTCATAAAAACATTTAAAACATACAAATACAGAATGGAATAATAACAAAACAAAAAGTGATAACAAAAGCAATTTATGAGTGCATTTGGGATAGGCAGAAAGGAGGGGTTCCTTATATGAAAGCCTACCCCTAAAAACACACATACAGGAAAAAAAGAAACAAGAACAAAAGAACAGAACAAAACAAAAATACTAAAACATACTATCATGTACAATCAAAGTTAAAAAAGGTGTCAAACTTGCCCACTGCTATTAAAACTTATCATTATACGTATTTAACAGAAATTGTTTATATTTTATTTTAAAAAGATAGAGAGTTTTGCATTTTTTTAAATTCCTAAGGTATACTATTCCATATTAATGGTCCTTCAAAAAATAGTGAATTTTTCATACATGTCGTTCTAGTCCGATTGAGTTTTGTAAAGTCCTAAAAATATTGGTATGAAAAATAAATAATAAGATGGTTTTCTTCGCCCCAAATCATGAGCCTGTCTGAATGGTCTGTATATCTTGCAAAGTCACTCCCAATAACATTATATGTTGTGAAAAATAGAAAGATCTAGTTCGAATTTCTGATATAGGCCTACATACATACCAGAATAGATGCCTGAAAAAGAATGCTAGTTATCTGGAAAGAAAGTACATGGATAGTACATGGTTCTGAATATAACTTCAAGTACTAGTGCATAAAAAACAAGAGAATTAAGTTTGATGTAATTCGTAGTCAGTATCATATTGTTTGAAGTGTGATAGAAACGGAATAGCAAAATTTAATCTCAAGTACTACGTGATGCTTTTTTTCTAAAAAATGAAAAGAAGAACGACAGTCATATTAAAGTGTAAGCATAAATAGAGGAATACAATAACAGTGAATTCGGGTAACCTATACTTGTGAACGTATTTTTCTCAAATTGTAGTTTGCTCCAAAATGTAAATACATGTGTAAAAAGCTCCATTCCCTGTTATTGGAGGAAAATATATTACTTAGTCAGTTGAAAAAAGCTGGTTTCGTTAGTTCTATGAAAGTATGGCAATGGTGGCATTAGTACTACACAACGACTGTTCTAATAGGGAAAAATACTAGCCGGACTACAGTAATGTTTCATATTTTTAATATTTTGTAAATTAATGAAGCCAGAATTAAATTGAAATTGAAAGTGTTCCCATTGCGGTGACTCTTTGTGACATCGTCCCCTGCAGAATAACACAATACATCAACAACTGAATAGCCCACGTCTGCTTAATTGCATGAAAACTTCTAGTAAATAAATAGCTATACTCCACGAAGCATTATTTTACGGTTACAATCTTGGTTATAGAAAACTCGGCTCTATGATGAAAATATATATGATCACTAATGAAATATCACGTCGTTTGTTGTGAAAAAATGGGAAAAGGGATGTAAAAATTGTGTAATGAATCAAAGAATTTAAGAATATTTATTTGTAGATATATATAATCAAAAGAGAGAGAAAAGGAAAGCCTTCCAGGTTTAGGGCCCTTTCTTTTTCAGCTATTCGGCTTCAATTCCAGTGCCTAACCATGCCTTGATCGAAATCGTATTTCCAATTCCTATAATGAAAAATAATCATTGTAATGAAGTAATCATGTATTGTTTTTGTTGATTTGTCAAGATTATGTGGAAAGGATGTGAAAAAGTTCTTTATGTGTATGAAATAAATAATTTGTTTATAGCTTTCAAACTCGAAAGTAGAACGTTCCTAAAAAAATAAGCAGTAGTGTAGTGTCAACCACCTATTTCTTATGTTTTAGTCATATTGCTTTCTTAAAACTAATCTTTGAGCTATAACATGTCATATTCATATTCCATCCGTTGTATCCTTCTCCGAAGTTCATTCTGCCTTATGAAATGTGTTTATTTCTAACAAAACGTGCATGCGGTATCTATAGACATGTAAAGAAACTCTATTATAATACCTTGTCAATTTTCCTTCATAAAACACATGTTAAAGCTCTTTTTTTTTACTATGGTTATCTAATCTTTTACTGTCATATATAGGGAGTTCTATTCACGATTATTATAGTACAATAACTTTGCATTTTGATATCTAGGTTAGAAGTTGAATGAACAATGTTATTCCACATTTTTTTCAATTAACCGCTGTGAAATTATTTGATTTTAATAGAGGACATGTTCAATATTCCGATTCCGGATACGAATGTAAATCATATTAGGTTCACCTCACAAGGAGCAGATTTTGTTAGCACTATTTAATTCCTCTGATGTGAAAATGCAGGTATCTGTTCAATTTTTACTTTCTGTAATGATCCCTGGAAGGAGCATAACCGTATGAAGTCCAGCGCCATCTATCTATCAAGTAAATTCAGTCCCACATAATTATAATATAGAAATCAAAGCACTTCCTTGTTGTGACCTTTGCAAATGAGCTATCGTGAAGGAAATAAGAACATACTGTAACAATGTAATGCTTTTAGACAATGTAAACAAGTATAATTAATATTAATTCATCATTAAATATTCCACTCTGCATCTAATTTCGGATCGCATTGCAAGATAGTGATCTTCTTAGTTTTATGTTGATTTCAATAGTAGGCACATACATCATGTTCTGTTGTTTATAGTGTAATCTAAACTGGATGTGTTCTACAATTATTCATTCGTCTCTCTTTACAATATTATCTTATGTTAAGGACTAACACATAACTAAACGTTTAATATCGTGGTCAAGTGTATTTCCCACTCACGAACTTAATCTTTGAGAAATGCAAGACCGTTATGATACTTCTTATCATGGTTCATATCATATTGTAAACAAAACACGTTCAACAGTTTTATTCTACGTTCTTACATTGTATACCATTTTATCAAAAGCCATTTTAATGATTATCTTGCTGGCATAAGGAAATAATAATGAAAAAAAGGAAAGAGCCCCATTTACGAAAAGAAAATATTCTGTTTATTAATTTATCACCAGCTAAATTGAAGACCCTGAAAGTGGATCACAAGCAAAATGTTAGAAAAGCATTTTTGTGTGTGCATTCTGTTAGGTTACAAAGAGAGTGAACTGCTGTTTTATCCAAGTTCTTAATCAATTAGAAACAAGGGATATAAAGATTGAAGAACAAAATTATGGCTAATCTCTCAGTTTCATGATAATAAAATATCATCGATAAATTCCCCTTTTGAACAGGAAATCAGAAAATGTTTTTTTAATGCCAATTTTACTTTCTCTTTTGTGCATGACCAATAAATTAAACTGAAACTGAAACTAAAAGTTAACCACATTTTGTAATATAGTATACGAAGATTCTCAAGGGTGGCCGATTATGTTAACCACAATAATATAGAAGTTGTTTGTAGTTTATATTTATTAACATTTATTTCCTTCTCAACAGTACAATATGAAACACAATGTTTATATAAATTATATACGTAACAACGATTTCAACATAGAGTATACAGTAGATAATTCAGATAACAGAAGGAGGCGAAAACCCGAAAAGCATAGCTTGAGTTGGGAACGCCCATAATAAGTTAACACATTTACTGAGAGAACATTATAGATATTATTATGAAAATTACATATTGTATAACATAACGTTGATAGGAAAGAAAAAAATAGTAAATAAAAGAAAAACTGAGAAGAGAACTAAGTAGAGGAAGGCATGTTCACTTATAAAGAGAAATTAATTTGGGCTGTGCATGTGTCTGCGATTACATCATAAAAGTAGTAATACATCAGTAGTAATATTAGTAATACAACACTTGCAAAGTTTTGGGGAGTTTAAAATAGGTTCCTAAGATTGGTCTTTACTTATTGACAATTTATGATAAAAATTATGCTTAAAACTTGAATGGACATTCCCTACGTTTGTAATTTTGCTTCAAGTTTTGCTATATATTGATATATAAAAATTGATAACCGCAAGACAAAGTTTGTGCGGCAATTCCTGAACAATTAATGCCGAAAAAGGCCCAGCATGAACAAGAGTTTGTTTTAGAAAATAAACTTTATAATTATTGATAAACAAATGGATTTAAAAAAAAAAGAAAAAAAAAGTTGTATTTTAACTTACCAGATATGATCTTCTCTACCCTATTCGTTTCATCGACATGGAATCTTCAAAAGAATTGTTGATATTTCACATTGTACCTACGTATTTATCTTAAATTTATTGACAATAAAAGCTCACATTCCTCAACCATGATATGTGTGTTATATTCAATACTATGTAATTTTTTTTCCTTCAAGTGGCTATTTGGCTCAATGAAATATGCTAAAATGAAGGTTTACATCACAGGGACCAAACGTAAAATAAATGTAAAATAAATGTTTAGAATTGTCATGATCGTAGTGACTAATTTATATCAAAATGGCCGTCTTTATCCCAAACGATTCCCCTCACTTCATTTTACTTACTTCACCGACTATATAGTTGTTTGTCACATATAGCAAAGCTGACAGTTTTTTTCTTCACAATATCGATTTTACTTCTTTTGTTCAACGACACCACTAACAACATACTCAATCCTAAATCAAAATTATTAGGTAGATGTAGGGTCAATTGGCAAATCATCTATACCTACAAAAAGGTTGCTGTAACATATTTTCAACATTATGTAATGCAATATCAAGAAGTTCTCCTTCATTTTTTACGACACGAGTACCTCCTGACTTGCAATATTTTAATTGTCAAATTTAATGTTGTTTCCCTTTCGTAACTTCTTATCTGCAGTTATCGTATACATCTCTTGTACCCAATCAATATATTCTACCAGGTATACCATCTTAGTCTTTTTCTCTTTTTCGTAGGCTCACAAAACTGGATGGATCGTATATCCCATTTTATAAGAAACAATCTTATGAAGCAAAGTATGTCCATGGCATTTGCAATTCATGTGAGTACTGAATGAATACCTTCTACTTATTAGCCCTTTCATCAAAGTGTAATTTTCCACCTATTCAATTAAATATACCTAAATGCCCTGAAAATATATTTAAATATTTTAGTTTTGCCATCTCATACGAAATAAACCAATTAACTTATTTTCATTTTTCATAGATCTATTACTTTCTCAAAACTTGATGGATTGAATTGCCCACCCCTTTTTTTAAGAAGTATATTTTGAAGGCACGAGATCTTCATCATATATATATATATATACATGTGTACTGTTATAATACTGAATGAGCAGTTTCCACTTCATCATTCCTTCTTTCATCAAAGCATAATTTTCCATCTATTCTTTACAATATACCAAAATGCCCTTGAAGTAGCTGATCATATTCTGGATCGTTTGTCTAGCTGAATTGCCATCTGAAACTTAGTATACCAGTTAAGTTTTTTTTAAATAGATATATTTAATAATACATTCTCAAAACTTCATGGATTGAATACTGTCGCCCGCTTTTCAAGAAATATAAAGGCAAATATTATCTCCATCATACATGTACGTCTCTGTGTATTGTGATAATACTGAATGAACACCATCCACCTTATAAGTCTGTCAGTTATCTAAATTTGGTTATCCGTCTATTCATTACAATATACTAAAATGCCCATGAAATAGATGTAAAGATTAAATAGTCAGAATTTTCATTATCTTCTTGTCACGTCTCCTTGGTTCACAATGGAAGTATCTTGCTTTTTATCGATAACCTGAAAAAATACATGAATAATACGTAGATGTCCCTTTCAAATGAATATACTTCAATTATATCTCTGTTTAGATATTGGACAATTATGAATTCGGATTAGATAAATGCTATTTGGGTGCTTTTGTTGAATAACTAAATCTACTGAGAGAAAGAAAACATGAAACGGAGGAAGCTGAAGTTATATATTTTACATGCATGCTCAAAACTTATCAAGAATTACTTGGTGAATAACCCGTAACACAGCTTTTCAAATCAAAGAAAGCGTCCCTAAATAATCTTTAAAGTTCTTTTGTCAGTAATCACGAATTGATATAATATATTGAATAAAATATCCCGGACTTTCATATCGAAGGCAAATATTTCTTCAGTTTTAGATTCACATTACACTAGGCATGGTAGGTGTAAGCATAAAACCTTAAATAGCGCCATCTTGCTTGTTTGTTTTCTCAGTTCTCTATGCATTATCTACTAGCTAACATTGAATATTTATTGCCCTAGCATTAGTAGGTACTTTTCATGCCTGTCACTTTCATAACCCATTCTGTACTCTTAAAATTTCAAAGACACATTTTCAAACTAATCTAGATCTAATTAAATCAAATGACCTGTCAATAAATGTAAACTCTCTAAGGTATTCTAGGGGTACTGCTTCCAGGAGAATATTTGAGTTTTGTATCTTTTTAAATTAGTCTGGTTTTCAACATTGTGTCTTTTGTGTATTTTTGAGTTTTCTTCTGGTTAAAAAGTAATTTCATTGGCTCTACCATCTCCTAAGAAGTAATTTTTGCTTCCTATCAATCTACACAGACATAATATTTTCATTTACGGCATGAAGGATATAATATGTTCAATACAAAATGAATCGTGAAAGTTTTGACGTCTGGTAGAATCTTGTTTTTAACGAAAGAGTTATCATAGATATCATAGTTATCGCCAAATGTTGCTTATTCATTTCTATGTCCTTCTTTGACATGTTTTGAAAATGCCAATTGATAACTAAATAGATAAACGAAACAATATTAATGATAATAGTAATTCAATTGATTCCTAACGTTTAAAAAAAAGGAAAGGATAGATCTCTTGATATTATAGAACAAAGATTACATGTAAAACTAGCCTATTCAACATGATTACTGTAAAAAAAAAAAAAAGCAGACATTCAGTATCGGGTGTATTTATTATTGAGAGACACATTTAAAATGGGACAAAATATCATTGCATAGTTTGTGCGTTTTCATAACACAAAAAGGAAAAGTAATTTACAGTAATAGACGGTCTGTAACGTTTTAAAGTTATAGTTCCCTGCGTTTTTTTAAATAATAATTATGACACTCTCCATTAAACCTTTCAATTGAACCCTAAGAGGTATTAAGGCTTAGTGATAATGTTTGCTACGTGTTTCTCTTGCCTTAATTCTCTACCCAGATCTTAATTCACAAAATGATACCTATCATAAGCCTATCCAACTACAATGCAATTATAAATCACAATATTCCTTTGCATTTTGCTCTTCTTTCATAGAAGACATTTCTTTTTAATAGTTATTACAAATGAGTGATTTCTTCATCATACCAACCTTTACACTTTAATTCCATTTCTACCCATTTCTAAAAAGCACAGATAGATGATAAACATATATTTGTAATAAATCTTGAACCAGTGGTCTTGGTTGTATGTAATTTTTATGCTAGAGATGTTTGTGTAAGGACGCCAGCTACGATAATAGAAAAAAAGGCTTGCTAAAATTTATATGTTCGGACGTTGTACCTAGTGAAATAGCGCCCTTCATGAATAAC
The DNA here is from genome assembly GCA_035222895.1 of Strongylocentrotus droebachiensis. Classification (NCBI taxonomy): domain Eukaryota; kingdom Metazoa; phylum Echinodermata; class Echinoidea; order Camarodonta; family Strongylocentrotidae; genus Strongylocentrotus; species Strongylocentrotus droebachiensis. The sequence continues at coordinate 20,363 of JAVYIG010011632.1, read as the reverse complement.
CTCACGTGCTTTCTGTGTGATTCATCCTTCAAAAACTATTCAGCTCCGTTTATGGTTATTGACATTTACACTCTAACTGAAATCCGCAATCTTGTGAATAATAATTATTTAAACAAAATTGTTAATGAGTAATAGCCTTCTAGTTAACTTAATTTTGCATCGCTTTCGTCTCTATTGAAAAAAGAAAACTACAAGTAAAGGACACGTTACCCCATGAATAAATACTAATATTTATTTTTCCAATTTGATAGAAATTTATTTGCATGTACATCTCTGTTTCAATTATTATAACCAATGGACAATGTTACTTTCAATGAGTAAATTCTACAAAGTTCGGTAATGTCTGAAGTAAATAAAACAAAAAGAAAATTGTGGAACCTCGAAAGAAGAACACATTTCTATTCTTACATTTTAAATACAATAATGAATAAATAAACATTTGGTCTGATACAACAGCCTTTTCTGTTATAATGTGTAATTACTAAATCATGCGAATTTCAGACGTTTAGTTGGTTCCCTTAATTATCTTTTTTAACTATAATAATGAATGTTAATATTACTGAAAGCCAACGTTCCATGTAGGTAAGTTTTGTTCTAAAAGCGAATTTGATATAATTGGTTTTTAAAATAATAAAGAATGTCGCTGTTACCTTTATACATGATATAATGCGCATAATCTTTACAAATTCAATACAGGACACAAGTGTTAATCATTCCTTTATTAAGCTGAGTTTTTTTTACTCACATTTTTGTTTATAGCGACAAACAGTGTTTGTGACAGTAATTTAGTATACATCAAGAATTCGAATTTGAGATTCTGCTGACTGGTAAGGAAACTTACATTCACCATTGAAATAATAGATACACTTGATATAGAATTATACGCATTTCACAATTTCCCTCGCATACTAGATAGACTAGTAACATGACCTTCTGAGATGATTTTTTTTGCCAAATGAGAGATAAGGCACTCCTCTCACCAATTACTCTACGCTTCCAAAAATCAACGTATATCATTTTCTTTATTTGCAGCAAGACCATTCCATTTCCGTGGTTTGTACTAAATAGGATCTCAATTAACTAAGCCTGACGCTAGCTATCAATGTATCAATGATATCCCAAGAAACATATTTTCAAATATCTTACATTTTATTATGACCGATAGAATCATTGAAAATTTCAAGAACGTAGCTAAATTTTCATCAAGGAAATATGTAAAGACTCTTTACAAGGTTATTGGGTCATTTTTTAAAATTCTCTTTCTTGCCAAATATCATGACATGTATCAGAGTATCTTTCAGCCTATTGACATAACTTGTTTGTCATACAAGGAAATACTTCATACTGCAACAGTTTTGAAGTCAGAAATAATAAGTGGTCATCTTTAATTACGTTTTCATAGCAGAGGTTTCGCCATCTGTTTCCTCCTCCTCTTCTCTGGCATGGAGCCAGATGTATGGCGCCATTTCTATTTTCAAATCTGATCCGATGAAACAAAAACTTTCCTTCATGCTCATTGGATGACCAAAGTAAGGCACGCTAGCCTATTTCCATCCACAGTTGGCCTCCGAAACATGTATCTGATGTCGACCATGACGTTGTCTGCCACGTAAGACAAGATATTCTAAACATTTTTTCTTTCAAATTGACCAGGTGTGTGGCTTTTATGGCTTGTTGATGACGTATTTCATAAATTTTGCTTGACTGAATTTAATTTGAATTTATTATGCGATCCTCTATTGTTAGTTGAGTATTATTCTTGTTTTACTTTTTGTTCTTTGATAGATCATAAATTGGTAAAATGTGTGATGTCATGAGATGTACCACCAAGTACAAGTATGTCTATTATCTCTGCGTGTAGCCTAATTTGTTTGATTTCACAATCTGAAATTCATCGTCGTTTGGGAGAAAGGTCGATGCTTTTACGGCAATACCTGTCTAAACGAGCGTTAATAGACCGCTCATATATGACACCCATTTGTACGATGGCGTTAATATTGAAAAAATGATAACTTTGCTCTGACATAACGGGGTTTGATATCCGAAGTTTGTTAAATGACACAGTTGAGTGCGTTAAATGGGATTAAAAAAACCTGAACCTAAAATGACATTTTTATTTTCAAGTCCTTTTCTACTCTTTATATCTTGGTCATTACGCCGAAGACATGATCTAAATATGTCATGAAATTTATTCCTCTCCCTTTCCAAAACCAAATTGAAAGAAATTGATAAAGAAAGAAATAGACAGACTGCTACGTCGGTAAAATAAGCTAAGCAATTATATTTGTAAATGAAAGATGTACATTTTTATTTTTATCTTCTTGGACCTTCTGTTGATAACGATTGTGTACTTATATTTTTTTAAAAGGTGAAAAATACGCAGCTGTGTACAATATTTTAATCCTTGTTTCGATTTGCTTCATTCAAAAAGGAGTGCAGACGGACTTCAAAAATCATGTCTGAATCCATAAGAAGAAAATACATTATCCTAAATAAACATCACTAAAATGTTTGGTTCTCGATTAATCACTGCTTATCCTGAATAAAAAAAACGCGTACAAATGATGAATCAAATTTTATATGTTCAAAAGTGTAAGAAAACTGCTGAAAGTTAACGGATCCCTACAAATCGGTTTGATAGTCTAACGATAACGTTAAGATATTTTTCTCACAGTCCAGTTTCATCTCTCTATTTCTCTCTTCCTCCTGGTTAACACGCTACTTAATAATTTGTTGGAATAAATTGGTGACGACTATTGATCAGTATAAGTTGAAAATATTGGACCTAAAGTGTTTCATTAAGCTGTGTATATCTGAAGACAAATACCCATCTCACCACACAATCTTGAAAAATGAAAGTCGTGAAAAAATACAGCACTTTAACAGAAGCGTTTTATTATTCACTGTTTCATTATTATATTTGTAAATTTATACTTTATAGCGTCAGTATATTGTCAATACATGTATCTTTATACTATTGTGAAATGAACAATAACAATGTAAGATCGGTATTGTCAAACATATTAATTGATATAATAGATGCATCTACATAAAAGAGAAATGCCAAAATTAAAATATCAATACACGTATAGAAAGCCTTTGTGTCCCCTCAAATAACAGCAAACACACAAATACACAATCGCCCCTATTTGTAAACCAAATATCGTGTACACGATACATTTCATTCTTTGGGTAAATGTACTTTTAATCATTACACTTTTATACATTTCAGACTAGTTTTGTCGATATTTGAAAAGGAAATTAAAAGAAAATCACGGGGATCAATAAACTTTTCGTATTATGACTCTGATGTGATACTTTGTCATACTCTCTCAAGTTCCGATGTGTTTTCTTTAGCAGCATAGGCCTACATTCCACTACACCCATGTACACATGTCCCATCTCTAAAATTTATACAAATATTATCCATTAATATTAACAGTTTTGAGCTAAAAGCCGTCAAATATACGTATGCGTAATCTATTCGACATGTTATAATTTTCCAAAAAATACAAAGGGAATGCTAATCATTTATGATATCATAGTTACAGTAAATCATCCATCAGGACCAACATATAATGATAATGGTTCACATTTAGAAACATACTAGTTGTTTAACTTTATATCTATTAAGCCATGTGCGATCGTTCCATAACCTTACTAATTGTACGTCTAACAACACGCAATAAGGACAGTCTTCAAAGGGGTTTATCACTCGCTGGGTATCCTAGCCATTGGTTAATTCTTAACATATACATTTAATTGAATACTGTATGACAGACCAGTTGCTCTACTGCAAGAAATGCTTAGATTTATAGTATGACTGTTATAGAATACTTCCAGATCCTACCAGACAGGGTAGGTTCAAAGACCTAGAAAGCTCTTGTTAGGAGTTGTTTGGTCGGACTCTCCTAGCCAGGCTATACGGTGTTATACATGACGTGGTTTGTTGCAATCATGAGACGCTGTCCAGAAAGCCTCCTGAAATATGTCATATCAGAAACATTTTGAAAAATCTCATTATATAATCATGCAAGGGAAAACTATCATGAAGATACACTTCTAATATAGGCACTACCATATATTCAAATCCTTTCCCCTGTAATATGGATGTCTTCCTCTTTTAAAAAAAATCTTATCATTTAAAATATTCTTATATTTATTTCCTCATTCCAAATTGCCATGTGTCCAGGTTCATTGTATTGTCAAATGATTCGTTAATTCACATAGAGGGCCAATAATTGACTTAAAGATATCATGTCAACCAAGGGCAGAAACATTATATTAATGGCTTCAAACAATGCGGACTGTAATACCAAATCTATCCCGCTCTGCGCTTTGTTGAGTTAGTTATATTTTTTATTTTAGTTATGTAAGTTCTCGTGACGTTGCTGAAAGATAAACCTGAAAGATCATACAAGCCTTCAAGAGGTTTGTTTATGATGTTTTAGCTTGATAATAATACTTTGGCTTTGTGCCTGTTTCGAAATGGAGCCTGGAAGGATTTGAAACGTAAAGCGTGATCATCAAATTTCTTCGATTTCCTTCCTTGTTTGTTAAAAGCAATTTTAAATTCGTGTTTCTTATTTAATATAACTTATTTCTTAGCAGTTACGTTCTCGTAGCACATGTTGAAGTACGTGTACACGAACATCTATTTAATTGAAGTTGTGAAAGATAACGTAAATAGAATATAATACCGATCTAATTTTGTTTCCAAAAATAAAACCAGAATATGAAAGAACCAACAAGATTAAATTAGAATCTCTTAACACTGCGTAACATCTCAAAATACTTCTGGAAACTGATGCAGTTTTTATCGGTTATCAAATTTTCTCCACGAATAGAATTTTCATTCCATTGATAATGCTGATATCAAATACACTAGCAGCATTTTTTCCTAAATTGAATGAAATAAACCATGAATGCAGTTTGAATATGAAGCATACTTTAACCTGTTGTATTTAGTAGATGCAACACATAAAAAGTATATCAGTTTGAAGAGCATATTTATGAGTAAAGCAAAATCGTTTACTCAAAACTTAACCATTCAAGCTATTTTTCATATTTAACAGCTGGTAGAAATTGAGTTATCTTTTCAAAAAGAAATCGTTGTTTAGAGATATACTTCTATTTTGGAGATTGTAGTGAAATTGGTGTAATGGCGAAAAAGTATAATTTGTTGTGATCTTTGAAACATCCTAACGAGTATTAGGATTTAGGTCTCGAAAATTAATACTGAACCTTGTCACTAAATATGTTAAAAAAAAACCAACAAACGTTAAAAAAGAAGAATACTAAAAACAGACATGGACACCCATTTCGTTATTTCCTTATTGGCAGGATCCCAGAAATATATATCTATATCAATAATAAAGATGGCATGTGACACACTGACATTTTGATATCGACTTTCTATTGACAGATGTAATTTAGTATGAAGAATTTTTCTTTATTTTGGCAATTATGTTTTTTAAATATTTTACTCAAAAGCATCACAAACAAAGATCCTGGTTAAACATATTGATAATGATACAATAATATCGGTTGACGCATTGGAAGTGGGTTCTTCCTGTTTTTCTCTGGTATAATTACTCTTTCCAGCGAAGTTTGTTTATCTTTCTGTATTTCCTCATTGGCCGTTGAAACGACAATTACGTGTGCGCGCCATTTCTTCTCGCACGTTTCCGCGCGTTACCATTTCTGCACTGGACGCATATATTAGAAGGATGACGAAAGCTTTTTTTGTCATTAATTAGTTCTTCTTGCTGTGTGTCTGAAGTGAAGATGGCAGCGATGAAGTTGAATCTGATTTTGTGTTTTCTCCTTGGCCTCTTCTCCGTTTCATCAGCGCAAAGTGGTGAGTATTATCCCAGTCTTTGTTCGATTCTTGCTCTGCACATATTATTGAATAATAAAAGTATTATACAGATTTTTTATTTGCATCGTATGCATGCACCTAGGATGTTTACAGATCTGAATTATCAATAATTGTCCTTCGTGCTATAATCACTATACACATGATATACTACATTCCAGTGACCTGAAATAGATAACGATTTCTGTTAAAAGAATAATTCCTTAATTTTTAGGCTGTTCAACAGTGCATAACTGTACTTTCACTATACGTCTATACGTGTGTAGCATAATTTCCCCAAACATCTTGTATGAAACTAAAGATGTTGTTACAAATTAAGGTCAATTTTCTTACGTCTTTTAAAACATATAGGCCTATCACAAGAAACAATAAACTCCAAAAGGGATCATTAATAAATTAAATCACCCTTTAAAACCAGACTTACATTTGGAAAATAGAGAACAAGTACCGACTTTTAGAATAGCGATAATATAGAATACTAATTATGATTTTACTGCCTCTTTCGATTCCTGGTTTGGTACATTAATAACGTGTCTGTTTTGCCTAAAATTGACAGAATATGATGTGCGGTTGATAGATAAGGGAAGTACTAAATATCCACATGCTGGCCGTCCAGAAATGTACATCAATGGCGCATGGGCGACCATTTGTGCTTCTGACTGGGACATGAATGATGCTGAGGTGGTCTGCCGGGATTTAGATTTAGGCTACCCCAACACTCTCACGGTCATCGGTGGTCTTCCTGCTGAAACCGATATCGGCACCGAGTGCTTGTCTACGGTAAAGTGTTACGGCCATGAAGAACACCTCTCAGAATGCGGCGATGTATACCCGGTTACGCGATCAGGTAGTGCAAATGACAAGGGCATAGTCTGCTTTCCTCCCTCAGGTAAGTGACTTGAAGTGAAAATAGATTTATGATATAATATATACAATTAACTCTTTGAATGTTGTAATAGGCCTATTGATTTCCATGCTAATAATACAATATAAAAATGAAACCGTAAATCACGGACATTGGTGAAACTCCACCAGTAGGCAACAGTGCAGTCTGCACAAAAACTGACTAGCAGATTGTAATGCTACCATAGCCGACATAGTAGACACTCTTCGACATTCTTGACAGGGGAAAATCTGCTATCCTTTACTCGGGTAATTTGTTTCTTATGAGTCGTGATAAACAGAAGTTAGGATGGATCTGATCTTTCAATATGTTTTAGGGAAGAGTATTCTGTCAGTTAGGACCGCATGTAATACTTGGCCAGGGTAAGGTATAAAACATTCGATAAACGGGAATGGATATATATGAGTTTTTTCTTCTTCCCGATTACAATTAGGCACTAAGCTTAATCTGCAATATGAATATTTTGTTTTTTGGTACGATGTTCAGGAGGAGTGTAATGGAATGGAATAATATGAAGTGCATTAAAATGGTTTCTCTTCAGAACACTTGGCAAAACATATTTGAATAATTTTGAGACAAAAAACGTGACACGAATACTTAATAAATAATCATAAGTGTACCTTAGATATGGTTTATATTTGATATTGAAAACGCCGTTATAAAACACGAAACTTATTATTTAATCTCTGAACCTTTTTTTCTTCCTTAATGCAGGTGATGCGGGTTTGCGGCTCAGATACGGACCTGATCAGTATTCAGGCTACGTAGAGGTCAAGCTGGCAAGTGGCAGTTATAGTAAATTGTATTTTTATTATGGTTATTATTTGGATTTGTCTGTGTATCAGTATATCTCGAACATCTGTCGTCAGCTTGGATTCGGGGAGCTCAACTGGTGGGATAGTTTTGAATATAGCAGCACGTACAATATGACAAAGGTGACGAGATGTCCTTACGGAGTTGCGCACCACGCGAGCTGCATATTTTATTCTAAGGGATATTGTATTTGGGTTTAAACTTGATAACGATGACAAATGAAACTTCCATATCCATTGCGAAGGTGCCCGAGCATGATTGTGTGCATTTCTATTTCAAAGGCGCGGCTGTTTGGCTAGTTCATTATCATATATGGACGTCAAAGGCCCATTTACACTCAACAAATACCATTGAAAAAAAAGAAGATTTTCTGGAGTGCCATTAAGACTACTGGAAAAAACCTATAGTTTCCTAATGCCTAATGCCATCTAATATAAAACTTACGACTTAAAATAGGCACAGAACGTCTCACTTAGAATCGAATCATATGCAATAGAATGTTAGTTGGCGCTATCTTGGCCGGATTCCTTTAAAAATGATTTAAAAATAATAGCTCCAGATAAAAGTACACATTCTCAGATTGTATTCAATAATAATTTGCAAATGTGTGTTTCGCGTGACTGCTAAAGCATGCGAATGCTACTATGCTTATCAAATAGGGGACCTACGCCTTTAAGTCATAAATGACAGTAAAGAGGATTAATGCCCCACAAAAGGGCACTAATAAAGCACATCGACACGGTTTTGATCCTGGGACCTCACAGTTACGAGGCCATTGCTTTGTTACAGAACCATGACTGTACACAGCGGGGGCTAGGGTAGGGGGCAGTTTCCATAAATAAATAAAACAAAACAGAAAATGCAATAAATTTTGCAAATTATTATTCAATACAATCTGAGAATGTATACTTTTATCTAGATCTAGTATTTTTAAATTATTTTTAAAATAATTCCATAAATTAGGGTAAAACAAAAATATTCCACCTATATGAGCGACAGTGTATAAAACCGTAAACTTAAAATTGGCACAGTACGTCTCACTTAGAATCGAACCATCTCAATAAAACGTTGGTTGGCGCCATCGACTGACAGCCCGCGCCATCTTGAATAATTGAATTGAATTGAATCGACGAGGTTAAGTAACAACAACTCAATGTCGTAGCTCAAAACGCACATTTTGAATTTACAAATAAAAATGAAACATAAAATAAGTAGATATAAAATGACGACATTCAGTACAGAAATTGATCGGAGTAGAAAGAAGAATAAGAAAAGAAGTAGAACAAATTAAATGAAATAAAAAGAACGAAGAAAATCAAGAAGGAAACATGGTTGAATATAAAATAAGAGTTTACAATAATATTGATATGTTTTTAAGACTAGTGATAACATTCTGTGTACAAGTAAAAATTCAGTAGTGAAAACCGTTTCTGACCAGTGCAAAAGGTTTAGACAATTTTTTGAGTTTTTTTAATAGGCTTTTCAATAGAGCTTTAAAATTATATTTATTTACTTAGAATATAGGGACAGGCTGCCACATTAATGATGTATAATGACTTATATTCACTGAAGAAATATTACATCGTGACTATCTAATTTCATATATTTTTGAAAAACATAAACCTTCTTGATTTTAAGACAGGTTCTGTATTAAAAAAGTACAAGATATTTATTTGCCTTTCAGAGCACTCCACAAAAAGTGCATTTGCAAATATATTAGGATGAATGTTACCCTGCGTTGTTAGTTCAGATTTCATCATATTTTTAAAACAATAATTATTTATCTTTTTGTTATTATTACTTCAAAATTTAATGATTCAATGATTAATATATATATATATATATATATATATCCCTTACAGCGTCATTAGAAGGACATATGTAGTTAAAAAATGAGTCATTAAGTAGACATGGTCATTTCCATGTCATGTTAGCGTTTGATTAATAGAATTAATATAGAGGAAACTTTAATAGGCCTCCCAAGAAACAATAGGTTTATTCATCAGTCATTGGTTTAATTAGTTATATTGTTTTCAATTTAAGGTTAGGATTAGGGTTAGGGTAATATACCAGTTTTCATGATGTCCTGTTAATGTACTATTTGGGGTTAAATAAATAAGGTGGGGGAGGAGCAGGTTGGTGAGATATCGTAAGCAAAATTATGGATAAATAATTTCATTGATTTAAACGGATGTGCAAGCGCATGTATGAAAATACACAAATATAATGTATTTTCGCAAAGAGAATGCAGCATTAGCCGTAACCTATTTTGAGAAACATGTTGAAAATGTATATGTAATCCATAGATCAACCCTTCCAGTGTTGATATATTCTGAGATAACGATCACTTTTATCTACATACACAATATCATAAAGATCTCATGAAGTTGATGGGTAAAATACAGCAGATGTTATTTTCTAAGCTTTAAAATGAAAATAATATCATTAATATTTGTTATGATTAGTGTTATAAAATAGCATAATATGTAATACATTAACATTGAAGCTCTTCGAGATACATATTCAATTAATTTTAAAATAAAAACGTAAATCAAATACTTACGAATTAGGCTTCTCATAATTAATAAGTATGCCTTATAAAGTAGGCTTGCGGTTGCACCATGTGAGAGATGGGGAGAATTGGGGAGTCCTGAAAGGGACTATCGGTAATCTTTCTTTCTTGAGTGTGTGTAGTCCTGAAAAGGACTGTTGGTAGTCTTGAAAAAGACTGTTGGTAATCTTTCCTAGCTTATAGTTTTAAGGAGAACTATAGCGCCGGTGGAAGAGGATGGGTAGTAGGAGTGGCTCGACGTTTCGAACAGGTTGACTATCCGTCGTTAGAAGTAGGGAATAGCGTGCGTGCGTGAGCTTAAGTCACCGGGTTGTGGACATGGGGGTACTATACGTGTCCGTGTGGGCTTGAGTCACCGGGGTGTGGACGCGGGTGAGCTAAAGAAAGATTACCCACATTCCTTTTCAGGACTCCTAAATCCTCCACCCTCTCTTACATGCTGCAATCGCAAACCTACTGTATATCCACATCAATATGCAAGCCGATACTTTAAGCAGCATCTAAGCATGCCTTAGTTATGGTATATTTCCTCTAATTATGGAGATTGAAGACAATTCGTAACGCCATTATCTAACACCATTTTTCTTCTCATTTAATCTCCCAAACATTATTTTTCTTTTTCTTTATACAGATGATCCAGGTTTGCAGCTAAGATACGGATCTGATTAGTATTCAGGGTATGTAGAGGTTAAGCTGGCAAGTGACAGTTGGAGCAAATTGTATCCTTATTATTGGAGTAGTAGTTATTGGTATTTGTCTGCCTCTCAGTATATCTCGAACATCTGTCGTCAGCTTGGATTCGTGGAGCTCAACTGGTAGGATAGTTTTGAATATAGCAGCACGTACATTATGACAAAGGTGACGAGATGTCCTTACGGAGTTGTGCACCACCGATTCTACATATTTTATTCTAAGGAATAATTTATTTAGTGGGTTAAATTATCATATTCAGTATGATATGGATGATAAAAAAAACTTACAGATCCATTGCGATGGTGCCCGAGGGGGTGGTGGGGAGGGGGGGGGGGGGGAAGGTTGAACCCCCCATCAATTTTTTTTGTGAGTCTGTTATTCAACGGCTGGCTGCTCGCCTGATGGACGTCAAGAGGCCCATTTGCATATATTAAACACCATTTTGAGAACTCGTCTATTTTTTGGGACTGCCATTTCAACTTCTGAAATGAAAAATAGTTTGATATCGTCTGGATATGTTAATTTAAGGAATATTATGCTTAGGAGGTTTAATTATAATATATATATTTTTTTAAATCGTAGAATTGATGGGATAGCAGATTCATAATATCCAGTGATTCTGTGTTTTTGTTCCAAAAGAATTAGAGTTGCGTAAGTGTTTGAGATATTGGGGGTTCGGGAAGTAAGCGACGGTGGCGACTTTTTGACAGGAATCCACATTTAACGGTTTGGGGATCAAGACCATTGTGGTCCAAATCTCCATGATAGGAATCGCATCCCCCAAGAACAATCGGGCACTCAGGTTTCTGGACCGTTTCAATTTCATCGGATTGTCGCAATGAAGACCAGACAGGTGATGCACATTCAAGAACAAGCCTGATATACGTAGCATAGATTTCTATTAAACCACAGGTGAGGATTTTAAATTTTTGAGTCGACACAAAATGCAAAAAAGTCTTTTATTCTTTGATACCATCGTCGAAACATTGGTATCCCACTTTTGATCGGATTGAAGGATCAGCTATTAATGTCAAGTTAACCACACCCAAACTAAAATCAGCTCTCTAAAGTAACGGAAACGCTGCTTGTTTAAGGAATGAGATGTTCATGACACAACTTTTCGAAGGGCTGGCCCTCATAATCAGTTTCGCACCACTCGACGAGCTGGTCAAGTTGATCTTGGAGCGTAGAGGGTAGCCCGACACTTGCTCCGGCGACGATTACTCCGGTGACAAATGCTCCGCAAAAAGCGACAATTGCTCCGCGACATTTGCTCTGCGACATTTGCTCCGGTGACAAATGCTCCGCAAAAAGCGACAATTGCTCCGCGACATTTGCTCTGCGACATTTGCTCCGACGTCAATTGCTCCGCCGACAATTGCCCCGCCGAAATTGCTCCGCCGACATTTGCTCCGCCGACAATATTTCTTTCATGGGTTATTTTTTTTTTTGGAGTGATTTGTTTTGTTGTTGTTATTCAGGGCCGTAGCCAGCATTTTGAGAAGGGGGTGCGTATTAATTTCCCGATTAGAAGAGACACTGATGGAAAAAAAGTGATAAACCTTTACAAAAGACGCAATCCCTTTTTTTTGGGGGGGGGGGGGGGGTAGCAGGTGCAGAAGCCTTTAAGTAATAGATAAACTTTTCTTAACCTTGACTCGACCCTTTTCCAACAAATGATGTTTTTGTTTTTGTTTCTTGGGCACAATATTATTTAAGGTAATATTTATTCCCTTTTGGTAAGCGATGGTATATAGCGAGAGAGAGAGAGAGCTAAAAATGTAGACTTGTCGTTAATATTGAATAGCATCTTCCTGCTTAATTTCCTTCCTTAATTAAATGAGCATGTTTATACCATAAACTGGCGAGCGAAATTCTTAAACCAAAGAATTATTTTCAATAGTAATGAGTATCAAACAGAGTTTTCTTGCTGCGGGACGGGCCGCGCACATTCATAGTTAAGGCGGTGTAAATTTCGTTTTTAGCGAGCGGGTGGTTTTGAGCTTATTTTATATTGAATGGCATCTACCTGCCTTCCGCCCTTCTTCGTCTGACGTTTAGGAGCTGCACATTCGTCAAATAAATATGCTTAACATTATAATGGCGAGTTAACGTAGCAAGTGAGCGATTTTGTATCATTTCTCTTTTGATAATAATTATAGGCATATTTTGTTCCATAGAGTGACTGTGTCTTTTTGTCCCGTGAAAGGGAGGGCACAAACACATTTAAGGGGCGTTTTTTGTGTTGTTTGTTTTTAACTTTTAATTTGGCGAACAAATCTTAGGTTATAGTCTTTAATATAATCTTTCTACATTACGCCCCTTTTGAATCAAATGGGCAATTATTATTTCAGGATTATTGTTTATTCTTTTGTGGCGAGCGAGCTTAGCGAATAGTCGAAATTCTTTGGCTTGCCATTTCATATTGAAAGGCATCTGCGTGCCTAGCATCGCTTTTTAATCACTGACGTAGAAAATGTATTACGAACATAAGCTATAGCGTAGCGATCAAGCGAATTTTCATCCTTCTCATATAATAACTGAAACCATTTGCCTGTCTACCACCCCTTTTCTTAATCAATGATTTTTTCACGAGCATGTAGGCCTATATTTCGTACTCCATTTTATTTCTCATTTTCCCCGACGTGTCGATTTACCGTCATTAATTATTCCGACACCGTCCCGACACCAAGTTATAGGCCAATGCTAAAATATGGAAATTGAATCTTCCTATATTCTATTTGTGTCCCTTTTCCCTTGTCTGTAGCCTTTTCTTTTCTCTTTTCTTGACCTTTTTTTTAAACATGTTTTCTTCTCCTTTTCTTTTCTTTTCCTTTCTCCCTTTCTTGTTTTCGCTGCAAAAGGGAGCATTTGCCTCTCATGGGGCACTCTAGACCGAATTTTTCTGTCTCTTTCGATCGTTAGCCTCTGATTTGGGTAGGGTCGGCTCTCTCTTTAGAGACAGAACAGCCCTGTACGCTTTAGTGTTCACGCTTTGTGTAAAGAAACGTTACACCAAACTTGGCAAAACTACTGGCCAAATTCCATATTTCACAGGATGCATATCCGGTGCATCTTATTTTGACAATTAGGTCTTGGCTTAACTACTTGGGTTCCGCTTACCAACTTGACTGAAATAATCCGTCTAATGGTCCCTTTACACAAAGCGTGAACACTAAAGCGTATAGGGCTGTTCTGTCTCTAAAGAGAGAGCCGACCCTACCCAAATCAGAGGCTAACGAACGAAAGAGACAGAAAAATTCGGTCTAGGGGCATTCCTGCTACGTCGGCGGAGGATTTTTCTTTAACGGGATACTTTGGGGCTGGAGCAATGATGGAGCATTTGAATTTGACAAGGCACTTTTTGGCCGGAGCTTTTGGAGGAGCAATATTGTCGGCGGAGCAATTGTCGGCGGAGCAAATGTCGGCGGAGAAATTGTCGGCAGAGCAACTGTCGGCGGACCATTTGACGTCGGAGCAGATGTCGCGGAGCAATTGTCGCTTTTTGCGGAGCATTTGTCAGCGGATTAATCGTCGGCGGAGCATGTGTCAGGGATTCGCGTAGAGGGCTCACTTAATTGGCAGACTTCTGCTATATCTATAATCATGTCACCGACCTTATTCCATGTATATTCGAAGTCGATCAAGGGGGCATTTCACAAAATTTGTCATCAGTGACAAATGACAGTTTTTGTTATAAGTTACTGAAATCCTTGCTTCTGATTTGTAATCAGCAGATTTGTCATTGATTTTTGTCATTTGTCATTAAAAAAAGGATTTGTGAGACGGGTCCCAGGGCTTTATTAACGATAGCAAGGAAGAGCACGGGACCTAATTTCGTACCCTGCCTAACCCCATCCTGTCTCAGTGGCGGATCCAGGGAGGGGGGGGGGGGGTTGACACAGGGGGCAGGTGCCCCCCGGCCCCCAAAAAACAAGTTAGTGCGCACTCCCCCCCCCCCGCTTATTCAGCGGTTGAGTCGTTGCGATTTTTTTCGAGAGCAAAACAAAATATATATATGTCCTCTTACCCGCCGTGTGCCCCCCCCGGAAGAAATTCCTGGATCCGCCACTGCTGTGTGGCCATGCCTTGAACCATAATGCATGACCGTACATAGGAATTTTCTGTTGGGGACCGGGGGAAAATGCTATGAAATTATTGGTAATTTATTTCATTTTCTTATTTATTTATTTTTATTTGTGGGGGCTGCCCTCATTTATGATTTTTTTTAACGTACATTTATGATTCAGTGGCAAAGCAATTGTCTCGTAACTGTGAGGCCCCAGGATCAAAACCGTGTCGACGTGCTATATTAGTGCTCTTTTGTGAAGCATTAATCCTCATTACTGTCAGTTATGACTTAAGGACGTAGGTCCCCTAGTTGGTAAGCATAAAACGAATACACATTCTTTAGCAATCAGGCAATACAATCACTCGCAAATTATTATTCAATAAAATCTGCGAATGTATACTATCATCTAGATCTACTAGGAATAAATCATTGTCAAAATCATTCTATAAATTAGGGTAGAAAAGATTACTCCACCATTATGACCAACAGTGTAGGTACACAAATATAATGTATTTTCGCAAAGAGGATGCAGCATCTGCCGTATCTATCTTGTGAACCACGTTGGCAAAGCTGATTTAATCCATGCATAGACCCTACGAGCGCTTATATATTCTGAGATATTACACTGTGCGATCTCTTTTTATCTACATAGAGGGATGAAATACGATAGAGGCTATTCTCTACAGTTTAAAAGAAACGATCGAATAATTTTTCGCATTTGTTTAATATGCAATTTATATATTTTGTTTATTTCTACGAGGTTTATGAAGATTGTAATGTGAACGGAATAATATAAAATACATAAAAACTGAAGATTTTAACCAAACTTGGTTTAATATACATACAGTCTTTTGAGAAAAAGAATTGAAATGAAAACGGGGCTCAAATACTTACGGAATAAATGTACTCTAGTTATGGTTTATATCCTTTTATTTTTGGAAATTTAGGACAATTCGTAATGCCGTTATATAACACAATGAGAATAACTTAAACTCCGAAACTTAATTTCTTTTCTTTATACAGGTAGTCCGAGTTTGTGGCTTAGATACGGACCTGATAAGTATTCAGGCTACAACGAGGTCAAGCTGGTAAGTGGCAGTTGGAGTTAATTTTATGGTGTTAATTATTATGATTGGAGGTATTATTCGTCCGCGCTTCGGGTTATCTCGAACGTCTGTCGTCAGCTTGGTTTCGGGGAGCTCAACTGGTGGAATAGTTTTGAATATAGCAGAACGTACAGTATGACAAAGGTGACGAGATATCCTTACGGAGATGCACACCACCTAATCTGCATATGTTATCATTAAAAAAATATATATTGGGGGAAGGGTTGAAATATCATATTCAGTATGACAAGTATGATAAGATTTTCCAAAACGTTGGTTGGCGACATCGAATGTTCAACCCGCGCCCTCACCCATATCCCAAGCAATACATGTACATTTGTTATAAATAATAATTATAACAAATTACATTTATAAAGCGTTTCATACAATGTTTCTAACAGCTTAACATAACAAGGTACAACGTACAATAAACATACAGCAATAATAATACAGAATTTCTAATAATAACATTTCAGATGATTAAAAACCTACTTTAAACAAAACTGCCCTATAGATTACTATTAAACACAAAATATTTCAAACTTTCCTTATAAGACTCTACAGATGGTGATTGACGAATAATAATTCGTAAACTGTTCCATAATTTAGGGGCTGCAATAGAAAAAGTACGATCACCGTAACGGGTGTTGGTTCGGGCCAGGGGCGTATTGGAAAATAGCATGTGTAGTTGACCGTAATGAACGTGATGGAACAATAGGTTTGAGGAGGTCGTTTAAATATGATGGAGCATAACCATGTTTAATTTGTAATACTAACAAAATAATCTTAAATCGAATGCGAGTTAAAATAGGTAGCCAATGACGAGATCTAAGAATTGGAGTTATGTGTTAATACTTTCTGGGTTTGGTCTTGAGACGGGCTGCCATGTTTTTAATACTTTGGAGTGGAGAAATGGTGGAAGGCGGTAGGCGAAAGTACAATCCGTTACAATAATCTAAATGAGAAGTCACGAAAGCATGGATCAATCGTTCTGTAGACTGTTTACGTAGAGGTCGAGCTGGCAAGTGACAGTTGGCGTAAATTGTATCTTTATTATTATGGTTATAATGGTCATTACTCGTATTATCCGTCTGCGCTTCAGCTAATCTCGAACATCTGTCGTCAGCTTAGTTTCGGGGAGCTCAACTGGTGGGATAGTTATGAATATATAGCAGAACGTACAGTATGACAAAGGTGACGAGATATCTTTACGGAGATGCATACCACCTAATCTGCATATTTCATCATTAGAAAATTATATTTTGGGAAGGGTTAAAATATTATATTCAGTATGACAAGTAATATGATAAGATTTTCCAAATCGCGTTGGTTGGCGACATCAAATGTTCAGCCTGCGCCCTCTCCCACATCGGCGTCGATCCTAGGCCAGGTGCAATTGATTTCTGTAACCGGTGCCTACCAAGGTTTTGGTGCTTATTCATTTTTTGCAGTGTGGAAGCACCCTTTAGTAAATCAATTCCATTAGCGTCGTCTTGGCTGAATAGTAGCGAGCTCAGACTCCAACTCCTAAAGGTACTATGTCCCATTTGCATGCCAACAAAAAATGAAATGGTTAAATTCCAACGGATTTTGAAAGTTAATACTAATTTAGAACTTCCCCCACAAAGGGGGGGGGGGGGGGGCTTGGAAATGTCTCTAAATGGGATAATAACGACTATTAATTGTTGAATCGACTTAAGAGCTATAGAGCCAGTAAGTAATAGTCTAATTTTTAGACCATTGTACCAAATGGTCGTACGTTTTATGCTGCGCAAAGATTCAATCGGTTTAATTTTGGCCATTACAAGTTGTGGGTTATTGATGTAGACAAATGCTCATGTACCCTTTACAGCTCATTGTATGTATGTTATTGCCAAAGAAGAAAATAAGCCAGTCAGTCACTCAGTAGAGTCTGACAGTGAAGTCTAGCAAGTAAACGGATTTCCTTGCATAATTTGAATATTAGGACACTGCTAACGTTTAAATTTAACAGATAGGACAAACATAACATATTCATAATTCCTGCACAGTTCTACATGATTCAAAGTTGGCTGAAAAAGGGACATTGTATCTTTAAAGGTACTATTTGGGCTCTATAGCCCTAAAGTTGATTTGACAACTTATAGTCGTTATTTTCCCACTTGAAGACATTTTCAAGCCCCACCTCTTTTAGGGAAGTTCTTAATTAGTATTATCTTTCAAATGCTGTTGGAATTTAACTTTTTCATTTTTTTGGCCTGCAAATGGGACATAGTCCCTTTAAGACATTCAATTTTAATATATGTCATAATATTTCGTTTATTTACACTCTTCGTGAAGCTCGAAAAATGTTTAAATTGCATATCAAACAAATGTGAAAAATTAATCGAGCTGATGACGCACGCCTAGCGAACGACAACGCACTGGTCAAAATTGCAAATTTCCAATGCGCCGGCCGTGCGTCCCCCATGCGTCGTCTGTGTGTGACCGGGCCTTTAGTTTGTAAATTTGTTCTGCAGACAGAAAAGTTAGAAAATTGTTACCACTAAATCCAACAGACATCGCAGGAATTGAGTGTTAAATCATTGGTATTGAAAGCAATGGTGTTAGATTTTAACACCAAAGGCGGAATTACTTCAACTGTTGAATTGAATTGTTTAATTCCAAACCCTGGTTTAAAATAACACCAGCTGGTGTTTTCCGATATAGGTATCGGAATGGTGTTAAATTTAACACCCTTGTTTTTGCAGTGTATAGATGTCAAACTGGCAAGTGGCAGTTGGAGTAAATTTTATGGTAGTTATTATTATTATACGTCTGCGCTTCAGGTAATCTCGAACATCTGTTGTCAGCTTGGTTTTGGAAGCTTAACTGGTGGGAAAGTTTTGAGTATAGCAGCACGTACAGTATGACACAGGTTACGAGATGTCCTTACGGAGTTGCGCACCACCAGAGCTGCATATTTAGCATATTTAATAATAAGGAAAAATCTAATTTCGGGGTTTATTATCATCATATTAGGTATGATCAAAATGACAAACAAAAACTTCAAGATCTATTGCGAGGGTGCCCGATTGTGCAAGCAGCCCCTATATTTGAGGCCGTTGCTTGGTTCCTTCATAATGCTATATGGGCGTCAATGTCCCGATTAATATTATCAGCGCCATCTAATATATAAAACCTGCTACATAAAATAGGCACAGTCTCGCTTAAAATGAAACCGTTACCTATAACGTTGGTTGTCTCCATTGCGTATACAGCCGGCGCCATCTTACATAAGAACCTTTAGTAGATAAATATCGTTGTCTTAGCATCTTTGCCTTCAACAAAAACATATCTAATCTTGTTTTCATTTTGGAAATGGAGGCAAAAGAAAATAAAGTTGTTTTATCCGCCCCGCAGTATCATTTTTTGAACAACGGTCCAGTAGCAGTTGAATTTGGCGCTTTCGTAGATAACACCATCCCGGAGCCTGAAAAACTAACTCAAATTGATGCTGATTTACCTAGGTTTTTTTGCAAAATTAATCAGTGCTTTTGGTCAATGAATTCCAGAGATGTCGTCTTGTTTGTACAGTGGTTTAAGCACTTGACTTGAAATTTAAAGGTCGTGGTTCGATCCCCAATACGGCACTAATATCCTTTGGCAAGGCATTAATCATTTGCCACGGGTGAGGTAAATGGGCACCTGCAGGAATTAATTCCTTGAAATGCTATAATGACAGCTAGGCTAAAGCCGGGGTAATAATAAATGCGCCTCGGAATAGAATGTCTAGATAGACGGCGCTAAGGAAATGCCTATTATTATTATTACAGTATTATCGATTCTGACTCGGACTCGGACTCTAAAGAAGTGACTTTAATTTACTGAGTAAAGGAAACGATAAAATAATTGATATTAAGGTTGGATCGGTGGCGCTGAAATATTGGCTAATTAAAATAAATCTGCCATCATGTGTGTCGAACTAAGTACGTTTATGAGAAATGGAATTAATTGGTAACATCTAAAGCATACACTACCAGTTTGTACCAATATTTACATCAACTGGGCAACAAAAGGAATCAGGAAAATTTACTGATGGATAATCGAATTAATAGCGACGATAAATACAACTACACCAAGACTTATTTTGGAACCATGTTGCCAAAGCGAATTCAATACATGGATTGACCCTTCAAGAATATCGATCAATTTGTTCGCATTTGTCTAATATGCATTTTAGATATTGTGGTTTATTTCTTTAACGTTTATGTGTAATGAACCGGAATAAAATGAAATACATTAACATTGAATTCTTAATCAGACTCGGTTTAATATACTTTTGAATAAAGATGTGACTCAAATAC
>JAVYIG010011631.1:0-59265 GCA_035222895.1 Strongylocentrotus droebachiensis | reverse complement strand
CTAGAAGATTGAGTGAAGCTTTCAGGAACATCCCACCAGTTACCGCCGACTGCCTCTGAAGAATCTGTGTAATTAAATTAAGGTAAATCTTTTTTCAACATGGATTTCGATTTTGACCCATAATTTCCTAAAAAGGGACCATTAAACTGATTATTTCATTCAAGTAGGTAAGTGGAACTGATATATTATAGCCTAGGCCTAATTTACAATATAACATGCATGAGGTAAAATGACATTTTGGGGGATTTGGGGGGCATAACATAACAATACGACCTGAAATGGCCGTGGCGTTATCAAGGGAATGTGTATCAACGGTTTCCCCGTCTCTAAAGAGAGAGCCGGCCGACCCTACCCCAATTAAGAGGCTAACGAACGAAAGAGACAGAAAATTCGGTCTAGTCAGGTATGTACCAATTCATCAGATTCATCATGTAAATTGTAACTGTACTACTAGATCTAGGCTAATCATAAGTAAGTAAATTAAAGTAGGGGTCTATGTTCATGAGATAATCTGAATTCGGAACTTACCACATGTCTTTCTTTTGTCTCCTTCCAAGCTTTGATTTTGGCTGGGTTCCAGCAAGTTCTTCATTTGTTCTGGAAGTTGAACTTGATCCAGCTCCTTTTCAGACGTCACACTCACGTTGGACACATTTCCTTTTCGTGAAGAATAATTATAAGGTCCTCTTCTTCCCCTTCTCAGTGAAATTGTCTGCTTAGCTTTAGGTGTACTAGTTTTATTGTCAAAATTCATGTTTGATGATCAGAAAGGTGTAGGATAGATCGAGCTTGAGATCGAGATCAAGAGAGCTAACGTTAGCAAGGGTTAGGGTGACTTGGACCTAGTCTAGACTCAGTTAGAGAATGTTCAAGTGTTGCAACAAACGGACACGAAGATGAGTCTACGGGACTACTACGTTTTTACGTACGCGAACGATTCAGTTTCGTCTTTCTGAGCTGAGCTGAGTCTGAGAATGAACAAGTTTGACTTTCGTACATCTAATTATTGCCGGTAATCGCTTGTATATTTTACAAAATATACTTTGAATCAGGGTCCAAATCTTGATGAGGTAACCAATGTACCTGTATGTAAATCTCAAGTCCAGTCAAAGAAAATAGATGATTCAAAATTCCGGTAGCGGTGGCATGCATGCAGTGCATGAATTTGTACAGAGCGTGAATTGAAGCGCTAGCGACATGACGTGCGTGCGTAGAGAGCTAGCCTTACACACGAGCTGTGATTCCTTTATCCATGACGTCAGTCCCATTATTTTGTTATTTGTTTCCACTTTAATAAAGAAGCTTAGAAACTAATTTACTTATTTACAAATTTGAACCTTTCATAGAAAACACAAACCCGAAATTGATAATGAATCAGTCCTAATCTTGCCTCGGACCGTAAATAATAACAAAATAAAATAATTGCGTACACATGTACTAAGAACATGCTACCACCAAAATCAGCGATAGTCTACAATGCATCCGCGGTTCCGTCCCCACGAAATAAAAACCCTTATCAGGCGAAGGCGTGGTGGCGTTTACATCTAATATTATCTAAATAGAATATTTTCAAAAAATAACAAAATCAGATTCAACAATGATTTAGATTTAATATCTTAGTCTATAAGTTAATTAAAGATAAGACTTATAAAAGATTTGTCCGAAATTCTGAGTTCAGTCACTGCTGGACGACGTTGTCACCAGTTCTAGACAGTCATTCAAGATTTTATTTCCATGCAGAACTTTTTACTTATCACGTCCTAATGAAAAAGCTAACATTTAAGTTATTGCTGTATTTTATTTTGCGAGTTTCGTTCGCATTGATAGGAGATCCAAATGTATTTGCGTGGTTATGATTTTTATTTCGTGGAGAAAAAAAACTGCGGATGTATTCAAGACTAACGGGTCCACGGCTCGAGCGGCGGCAGGTAGGTAGGCATGGTCGAGGAGATGACCACATACGAAGACTGGATGGACTATTCCATTCGCTCATGGGTTAATTCGAGAGTGGCAAGCTCTAACGATACACCGTTCGCTACAAATTTGTATTCAAAATAGATTTCAATGACACACTACTCCTTAAATAATAATTTATATGGTTTCCAAATTCGAAATAATTACTTCTTAACCCATATTTCGATCGCTTGATATCGCTGAAATATTCCCCGCCCTACGTGCGGATATGGAAATTACTTCCTGTCTCGGCCGAAATTTGAAAGGAATCGATCGGATCGAAAGAAAGTGCAACGCATGTATTGTGAAGGAAAACTTTTTCATCTGCATGACAATACACGCGGTACTACTCCTAGCTATACGTCGTTTCTTCTTCTTCTTTACGAGATTGTTTCTGTTTCTGTTTCGATTTCGTCGGTAGATATTTTCAGGCTTTATCTGTACTTTTAGTTTGCAGTTTATATAGATAATGAAGAAGTTTTGCATTGTTTATTGGGTCGATGAGAGAAAAGTTTCGATCGAAAACCTCAAAATGTGCCGGAAGAGGCAAGGAGCGTGGGCTCAGCCTCGGACATAAAATTTCAAGGAGGAAAACCATATCATGGAAAGATCCTGAAGATAAGTGGTAAGTACTACATTCATTTTCTAGCAATTTTGTGTGTGTTTTAGATCTAGAAAATCTACATTGAATTTTATCATTTTTATTTTAGTCTTTTGACGCAGGCAATATTCCTGCATCTGACTTTTAGGCAAAAAAAAAAAAAACAACGTGTTTAGCGTTCAGCTTTTTTTAATATTAGGATAGAGTCTAACAAAGTTAGGAAGAGGTCCTTTCTTTCTCTTAAAGACTTAAAATGGCTGCTCGGTACAATTTCCCTGACAGTCGGGCTATTTTTCAAGATTTCTTTTTTCTTTTTTCTTTTAAATCAGAAATAGATCTAGATCCATTTTAGACTAGCAGTGTTTTTCATGTTTTTTCTTTAAAAACAAAATTTCAAAAAATTTCAAAAAATTTCAAAAAAAAAATAATAGAGGTCTAGGAGGCGGCCCCCAAAAAGGAAGCGGGCGGGGACGCCTAAACATGTATATTTTCTTACATGGCCTAATGATTGCTCCAAGGAGTTCCCTTCTTTGTAAAATGAATACTCTGTCAAGTGTCAGTTGCTGTAATGTTATACTAATATTACTAGATCTATTGGATGCACATTTTTCCCAGAGTAAATTGGTTTGGGTATTTATCTAGAATCCCCTCTAACAGTGGAAGGAAGCAACCATATTCTTTGAAAATATTGTTCCAAAATGTACCGGTACATGTATGTTTGCACCTCCAGCTATATTAGTTTAGGTTATGTTCAGGGTTTAAACAGGACTAAGGATTTTCTCTTTATTGGACATCCAGAACTTTCCGCATAAAAGGCTGTAGCAACTGTGCGGAAAGGGACAAATAAAAAAGCACCTACGCTTCAAATGGGCAAATTATGATCAAGGTTTCAGGTCAGGGTGCATGCACGGTCGCAGCAACTTGGATTATATTGTGTTAGGGCCGAGTGAAGTCAAGTCACTTAATATTAATAATAATAAATAATAATAAAAACGTTACTTATAAAGCGCTTGCCACCGAAGTCTCTAAGCGCTTCAGTAAGTACAGCCGGTTACAATATGATTTTCTTTTTGTGTTTTTGTGTAGAAAACAAAGAAGAATTGATCACGGAAATGAAGATGGTATCAATTCATGAGGATGGTAGTGTGGAATTTGCCACCACCAAAGCCACCACCACCACAGCCACCACCACAGCCACCACCACAGCCACCACCAAAGCCACCACCAAAGCCACCACCAAAGCCACCACCACAGCCACCACCACAGCCACCACCACAGCCACCACCAAAGCCACCAACAAAGCCACCAAGACTCAGAAGGTCCAAGCCGTTGAGGCGGCTGCACAGGTCCAGAAGGAACTGTGCAGACAGATGCTGTCAGCACAGGTTCGTGAACTGTACTTAAAATGCTGAACTTCAATTTCCTTGGCACAATGGTCACTCAAATAAAATCATACCAATGTCTGATTCAACCAAATAATAATCTCTATATTTCTGCAATCTGACTGCAAAGGATTCTGGTCTTTTTTTATTGGCAAAAGGGAAGAAGCCTCCTAAAATTTCTTGGTTTTGATGGATAATTGCTGAAAATTATCCAAACTTTCTCTCTAAACAACTGTCCTTGAGTCTAATTGATATCAATAAGCATTTCATTCATTTGATTGTTTTCATGTAGTTTTCATTTATTTATATTTTAAAACCTGTTTCATAAATACTAGTCCAGTTATGTATCTTAAATTTCACACTAATCCTGATGAGATAATATATACAGTTAACCTTGCATATCTAGAAGTCACATGAGGCGAAATTTCCCCAAGTAAAATCAATTATTAAAAAAAAAAATCAAACTGTGCAAAACATGTGTTATTTAAATTTCCTATTAAAGAACAAGTTATGCAACGTTAACTGTAATTGTTTTTGTTTCACAGAAAGAGGATGAGCATTCCATTCTAAAAAGGGAGAATGCTACTCTCAAGAGGCGAGTAGCAGAACTCGAAGTAGAAAACAAGCGGCTGAAAGCAAACACAGGAAACCAGTCAAACCAGTCAAACCAGTCATTCACAATGGGTAAGTAACGTACATGTACATTACTCTTTCCATTGCCTACACTGTATCTTACAAAGGTAAACTGCAATTGTCTCTATTTTTAAACATTAAAAAAAAAAGAACACTGACACTGGCGTACTGATTGTTTTCTTTTTCTTTCTTCAAATCATTGTTTGTATTTCTTCAATGTTTTCACTTGCATCAAGTTTTTTGCTTGTCAGCAGCTGGACCTTCAAACATATTTGGCTCATTATGCCATTGAATAATGAAAAAACAGTACCCCCGGTAGTTCATTTTTAACATGTACAGTATCTAAACCTTGTCCAGGCAATCAATTATCTTCTTTTTTTTCCCCGATTTTATCACAGATATTACACCTAAGAAGATAAAGCTCCTGAAGGAGATAACTTCATTTGTGTCCAATCAGGTAAGGTTTGTGTTTTCTATTCCATTGTAATATATATATTAAGTTACGGTATTTGTGTCCATTTGTCTTAATTTAATGAAAAGAATGATTTTTTTTTTGTTGATTTAACACATCCAAATTCAGTGAGAATAATAGAATTAGAATCCTGGAATGTCACAGACTAAATTTATGGGCCCAACATATTATAATAATGATAATAGTAATATTAAATAATACAATTTGTATGTACATTGTGGCAAAATCCACTGTGTGGAGTAAACAAGGCACATGTAGAATTAATTAAGAAGCAAACAGAAATGCTTTACATAATTTTTAAGGGAGCTCCATAATTGAGGACACGCATGGGTAAATGATCTTCCCACCCAAGTTTTTGCACATTTAAATATCTGGAGTACTGAAATATATTTTGAAAAAAATCATGATCATATGAATAAAATACTAGTCAACAATTCAGTCATCCTTGCATAAGTAGAAATGTTGCATAAGCCAAAGGTATTCACGAGACCCCTCTCTTTAATAGTATCTTCTTTTTTTGTGTCATGTAAGTCAAATTTGTTTTTTTTAATTGGTTCCAGTAGATTCGACTTAAGCAAGTTTGACAGGATTTTTTAAAACATTTTTTTAAGGTACATGAGGAACAAAAAGGAGTTGAGAAGAGGCCACTTCAACATCTCCCTATATACCCACCTACAGCAACGCTGACCGCCTCTACGGCCCCAACCCTGACCACCCCTCTGGCTCCGACCACGTCTACCCCTCCGATCCCAATGCTGATCGCCCCTTTGGCCCCAACGCTGACCGCACCTCCGCCCCCAACTCTGACCGCCCAGTTTCTGAATGTCCAAACTCCAAAAGCCTCAGTATCAGTAAGTAAGATAAATGCTGCTATCGTCTTGCATTCAGAGGGTGGAATGTGAAAAATTAAATGAATATTGAGATATATTCAAAACCAGAACTCCTTTTTCAATTTCATTCATTACTAGTCAACTATCAATTTTGGAAATTTTCTCCAAGTTAACTATATAGAAGTGACCCAACGTTGTTGTAGTTTTGCACAATTCAACACAGTTAGCAAGTACATGTGTAGGCATACCTTTAATTAAAGTGGTCTTGGGTTTGTCATAACCTGTTTTCTGTTGCTTAAAATCTAGTTTTCATCAGACATTATTGCTGTATGCTATTGATCTATTGATCAGGATTAATATTAACCCCCCCTCCCCCCCCCCCCCCCCCCCGAAAATTGTATTACAGTTACAATAAAGTTCTGGTCGGGGGGGGGGGGGGTGGGAAGAAAATTGACTTCAAAGATATTGATTTTCTGTTATATTAATACATGGAAGATTATCACAGATTACCATTATTAAGAAAAAAATCTTGCCAGAAATTAAAAAGAGCATTTTTTATATACAGCTGTACATGTAATCACATATTTGTCTTTTGTTGGAACTGCATTGCATCACTTTCTAAACTAAGATTCTGCCATTAATTAAATGTGACATTGAACTTTTTTATTTTTATCAAATGTTTTCAATTACAATATATTAACATAACCCTAATTATAATGATAATTATAATTTTAATGAAAATATTTTTGATCACCAAAACTCCTGATTAGCTTTATGCAAGAGACCATCAGCCTTTTCACACACAGCTAAAATTCTATAAACATGATTAGTATAAACGTGTTTGAAACGTGTTTAAACTAATCACGAGCCTTTCACACACAGAAATTTCGTTGCGATCGTTCATAGTTTCGTGATTAACTACTGCTCGTAAAATGCGCAGTAGTGCCATTGCGCATTGAAGGTCATGTCATATCAATCAAAGCGCACGCTCCATCCAGTCTAAACACGTTTAAACACAAATTTCCTTTCACACACAAAATGTCAAGCTCTCTAGATACGAACTTCGTATCTGCAGCCTGCTTTTAGGGGCGTATGGATCGCGACTTTGTATCTATCCCAACATCGTATAAACGATGTTCACACTGGGAAATTTTGTCTATAAACATGTTTAAAACTGTTGAGTGATTCTAATCATCTCTAGATACGATGAATTTTAGCTGTGTGTGAAAAGGCTGCATGTGTTACTTTAATTTATTTCAAAATCCATGGTGCTATATTTATTTAGATATGTATTGATTTGTCTTCCCTTAAAAAAAAACTGTTTTTCAGGGATCAAGTTCCAAGCCAAAGCAACTTTTTTTTGCCGCATCGGGATCATCACCTGTAAGTATACTCTATACTACTGTATTAAACATGTTTGTGGTAGCAATGGCTCATTAAGATTTTTTTTTTTCTTTTGGCAGTAGGCCTTGGTTTTGTTGTTAATATTCTGTGTCATGCAGAAAACTTTCATTCATTTGGGATAATAATTTTGTTTAGTTGAGCTTCTACACTTAAACATCATCTAAACGTTTTGACTCAGCCCTAGTTTCCGCTGTATCATGTTTCTTTTGTTCAAAGGTCTTTGAATTTTTTGCTTTGATATTGTCAATGAAATGTACAGTAGGCAGGAAATACACTATTATGAACTTCACTTGTTTTTATTTTGTTTTTCTCCCCAGAGCTCTCATGCACACCTGGAGTACCCTGATGAGGTAGGATCCTTTCTTAAAACTTGGACTGCTATACTTGGGATATCTGAAGTTTGGGTTTTGAGGGAAATGTGTGTTGCAGAAAAAATTAGGTTCTGGAAATTGGGGAAAATCAAGTGAAATGAAACGTGCCTTAGGATATTTTTAACGTGCATAAAAGAGAGTGAAGCAGGCATAACAAAAAATGTGTCAGTGGCCCAAGGGTCTTGAAGTTGTCTGAACGTTGAAAAGATTTATCAAAATAGCTAATACAGTAATACATCAACTTTGTTGAGACCTTCAATGCAGGAATGAATTATACATTGCTATGAAAGAATCTTTTGTTTTAATGCTCATCTGAATATGTTTTAATCCTAATCCTATTAGGGTATATCTCAAAGCATGGGGGGGGGGATTTTTTAGGCCCCTCCCTCGGGTCTCAGCACAAAAATTCACACAAAGATAGAGGGTAATGTAAGCTACAACATTGGAAAGTCATACATGTATTTTACGAAATAGTTTTCAATTTATGCAAGGAATTATATTCTTGCCTATGAATCACGCCGTAAAGCTCTGTGATTTTTTTGCATAGATACCCATTGTAACATCCTCAGCAATAATGGTGCTTGAAAAAGAATTTACATGCAGTATCAAGATTAATTTAAATTGTAATGCAAATTTAAGATTTTCAGACCAGCATGCATATACAAAATGTTGCCTAATTTGGGAACCACTTCCCTGTGTGCCTTATATTAAGTCTGAAAATGTGCCCGAGATTCCAACGCAAAAGTCATGAAACCATGTACATGTAGGCTTAATAAGCGCCAGTGGGTTTAGGGTAAAATGTGTTGGTTGGTTTTGCATGTGCCAGTTGACAATAGAACTTCATTCTCTTTATCTTTTTCCACATCAGACCTTGGTGCCCCTTTACCCTGGGGGGAAACCCATCCTAAGGGATGGGTTGAAGCGGCAGGCCTTTCGCAAAGGCCAGACGAAGGAGACTCTCCTAGTGAGTCTCCTGGAGGTCGTCTTCGGCCAGGAGACCTTGGCCAAAGGGAAAGCCTGCGGGCTGAGGGTGGCGCCGAACAAGAGTTCGGAGGAGGAAACTGTGCCACTGGATCCGGAGCTCTTGGTGGAGATAAAGGGTAACAAGCATTGTTTTATTGGTTAATGTCCAACATGACACACGTGCCCTTTAAATCAATTTTTTGTGTGATTGGCATTTTAAAACTTTAGGTACGTGTTTCAGAGTATTTTCTCATCGTAACAAAATCCCTGGGACAAGTAATATTCTTGTGGGTACTCGTAACTGTCATCAAATTTTTCCACAAGACAATGAATTTTAAAGCAAAATTATTTGTCTGTGTGTGTGTTACCATATACTGGAACTTATAGATTTGGGTATTAAAGACCAAGGCCCAAATTCTGAACGTCGGTTTAACTTAAACCTCAGTCTAAGTGTGGTTTAAACCCAGTCTAAACCTGCCCTTTAAACCAGATTCCTTGATGATGTGGTTTACATTGTAGTCTTTGAGACTATCCAAATTACCTTGTTATAGCAGGAATCTAATTATATCAGGTTTAAAACACAATAGAATGTTAAGAGCTGGGACAAGGAGTGCTTTGTTATATCAGGAATATTGTTATATCAGATCTCTTTATATTGAGTTTCCACTGTACATGTATTAAAGTTAATGCAAGTTAACAATTTTGTCTTTATTTTTCTTTCCTTTTTCAGAATGCATCCTGATGAAGTTTAGGACATCAACCGGGGCGGCGTGCCTTTCCCCAAAGGATTTTAATACAAAAATTAATTCAAAGTGCGCGTCCGCACGTAGGGCTCTAAAAAATAAAAATAAATAAAATAACCCCCTAAAAGCCATTTTCAAGCCCACTCGTTTTAAGGGAAGTTCTAAATTAGTATTGTCTTTCAAATGCCCTTGGAATTTAATCTTTTCATTTTTTGGCCTGTAAATGGGATATACATAGTAAGTACCTTTAAACAAACAAAATACATTTTTTTAAATTCATTAAACATTTTTTTCTAAAAAATCGATAAAGAACCTGGATAACAATTTTTTTTTAAAGTTTTTTTTTAAAGTTTTGTTATTGCTTCAAATCAAAGATATTTACAATCGTTGTTGATTATAACATTTGATCTGCCCGGATAACAAGTTGGTTTTGAAAGAAGCAGAGAAATTAAAGGCCTAGTCCACTCCAATTTTCAAAAATTATAGCATGTTGTAAATAAATAAAAGGTTAAAACTGCCAAATACCACTTTTCTTACTACCATCTCAACAACCATAAGCCTGGCACATCGGCATCTGCAATTGCGAGCTCCTCGCTCATTTGCTCAGTACTTTTGATGAAGGAATAGATTTGTTTCATACGGGTTTAGTGTAAAAATAGTTTTTTTCTTTGTCATCGGAAGCAGAAGTTAGTTTAACCTCTAGATGTTAAATTATCATATACATGTACATTATTACAGTAATATTATACTACAATTCAGAAGCTTTAGTTGTCTGCTCCATTCAAGTGTGTGATTTTTAGTGTGTGCTAAAAAAATCTGTGCCATATTATATGAGGTAACCAAAAAAGGCTGAGCAAAGTGGCTATATTACTGACATTTGCATTTTTGGAAAGAGCAACTCGACTTGAAAAAAATAAGCACAAAATCAAAATTTGTTGAGGACTTATTGTTGAAATACACCATTTTTCAAACCATGTCATGTACTACATATAATTTTTAAAATTTACTGCATCTGCCATTATGATTCAGGCAGACATAGTTTTGTCTTTGTCAGAAAAGTTTTTCCTGACTAAAATCTGTGCTACACACATTCACAACATTGTGATGTAGTAAATTTTGGCAAGCAATAAATATATGCAAGATAATATTTATAAACATGTACATATACTAGCCTAAATACAGTGATATTTTCAGCAACATATGTAATCCTTTGCAATGCATCGACACAAGGATGTGACGAGAACATTTTTTTAAAATGAAAAGCGTGTTTGCCTGTACATGTAACATGTTCATTAGTTCTGATAAACTGCCTTTTCATGTTGAGTAACTGTAAGATGAAAAAGAAAAATATAACTTTACACGTTATTTTGAATATAACTGGTCACATTGTATTTATTGGTATTTATCGAAGCAAATTTGATTTATGCATGGACATTATATACTATTGATCCCTTAATTATCTTTCTTTTCTACACCCGACTGCTGGCCTGCACCCTTGCAGGGCTGCTTGCAACCTAGCAGGAATGCTGGCCTGCACCCTTGCAGGGCTGCTTGCAACCTAGCGGGAATGCTGGCCTGCACCCTTACAGGCTTGCAGGGCTGCTTGCAACCTAGCGGGAATGCTGGTCTGCACCCTTGCAGGGCTGCTTGCAACCTAGCAGGAATGCTGGCCTGCACCCTTACATGCTTGCAGGGCTGCTTGCAACCTAGCAGGAATGCTGGCCTGCACCCTTACAGGCTTGCAGGGCTGCTTGCAACCTAGCAGGGATGCTGGCCTGCACCCTTGCAGGGCTGCTTGCAACCTAGCAGGGATGCTGGCCTGTACCCTTACAGGCTTGCAGGGCTGCTTGCAACCTAGCAGGGATGCTGGCCTGCACCCTTACAGGCTTGCAGGGCTGCTTGCAACCTAGCAGGGATGCTGGCCTGCACCCTTACAGGCTTGCAGGGCTGCTTGCAACCTAGCAGGGATGCTGGCCTGTACCCTTACAGGCTTGCAGGGCTGCTTGCAACCTAGCAGGAATGCTGGCCTGCACCCTTACAGGCTTGCAGGGCTGCTTGCAACCTAGCAGGAATGCTGGCCTGCACCCTTGCAGGGCTGCTTGCAACCTAGCAGGAATGCTTGCCAGCACCCTTGCAGGGCTGCAGGTTTGCTAGCCTGCATGCTTGCAGGGGGTGCTGGGTTGCTAGCCTACACGCTTACTAGCTTGCGGTCACAAGTTCTTGATTTTTAATTGGATGAAATCTTTCCCTAATTTACATATTTTGCTAGTTGCAAGCTAGTCGCTGGCTAGCCGCTAGCTGCTGTGCTCGCTTATCACAAGCTAGCAACTCGCTTACCAATTTTTCTGTAAGGGGAGTGTGTCAATCTCTGTATGAATGGGATCCATGTTAAAACCTCAAGACTAAAATGTGGAGGTCCATGTGTGTTACAAACTTTTTTGGTATGGAGGACTGATGTATCATGTGCATAATAGTATTGCCTATTTAAAACATTTTTTCTTTTAAACTTTCGGGTGGGTCCTGTAGCAAGGAAATTACTTTGTTTTGCACGAAATCTAAACAAAGACAGACATCCCAATGTAATCAGGCATCCCGGAATGCTTTCCATGTGGCGGTGAGTTCCTATCACATGACCTGATAGCATGAAAGAAAGCAAGGTCTTTTACACAATCAAAATGTGATGTTGATAAAAAGGATTCAACAAAAAACATTCCATCAACATTTAATCAAAATTCCTATTTCATAGCCCTGGACATTTTAAACAAGAAACCGTAATTTTTAAAATAAATATCTTCCTTCATTGGAGTGATTACAATCCCTATTTTATACAAATTATAGAGCATAAAACAGAGCATCTTGTTTTGTACATCATTAAAATGACCCCTGTAATGTGGTATGAGACGTTGCTTTAGCATTGGAAAGCAAGTTGTTTACACCTCTAACATGTGGTGAGCATTGAAGACTTTCTTTTTTTATAAACCAACTTAATCAATAACCCAACAAAGCTTGATAAACCTTTCACATTTCCTCTATTGTTTGCCTCATTCCATCTCAATCTGTTACAAGGTTGTTTCCCAAGAAAGCATACTGTGGTTTCACACTCTGGTAACCATCCCCACATGATCATCAATGAGCCCTACCCTACAGCCCATACGTGGCCAATCGAAGAAATCAATACCGCTTTCTGCCACTCTGCACAAAGTCGTCCACAATGACATAACAGCTCCGTGTCCGTAAACCCTCTCCCCCTCGCCCACCGACTACACCACTCTATTGATCCAGACTCCGACTCACCGAGATGGAAGGAGTTAAGCCATTACAGCGCTGGCATGTTGCTAATTTCTTGGATCGCAACCCTAGCAGATGGGTGGTAGAGCACTAACAAGCTTAAAAATCAATTTTTTAACCAGTCTTTTGTCTCCCCCTCTCCCCTTTTGATTTCTCCGGTTAGAGAACAAACTGCTGCGCCCGCCCTGACGACCTGCTATCATTATATGGTATTAATAGAGGGGAGATACATTAGCTCTGCCTCAGCTGAATTAATTTCCTCATGTTGAGGTCATATTTTCAGCTCCTTCTCTGATTTTACCGTTGCCACGCCGATTTGAATGGAAGGGGCAGGTGATTGTTGCCAATTTAAGTCAATAACTCGCACCAAGGAGAATCAGGCCTTGACATGTCATTTAATTACGGAGAAAACTCAATTAATTGTCGTCCGATCAATACAAGATTGGTGGTAAATTTGGCTTAATTGTGGAAGGAAAAACTCAGTGCTGCTTATTACTGACTGATGAGACAGTAAAATACAAGGGTATTGTTGTAATGCAAGGGAGCAAACATTGACAAAGCACATTCTAAACAGAACATGACGACTGTAAACTAATGGACAATGGGAGCAAAAAATGATAATAATAATGACAATGATAATAGAAATAGATAATGATAATAAAAATAAAAATAATGATAACAATCAGACAAATTATAATGATCATAATCATAATATACAATTGTACTTGAAAGATTCCAGTGTATAGACAATTAGAGAAATACCAAGAAAGAAGAAGGAACTAATCAGGGGAGTTTAAATTATAAAACTCATATCATTATGTTGAGAAACACACAATGAAACTAGCTTCCATAATAGCGTGCTGATATCAGGGTTGTAATCAAGCTATTATATAAAAATACATTTCAAGATATGATTTCATCAGAAAGCTGAGAGGAAATATAAACTTTCATCCTTTAATTGGCCACTAACTCAGTAACCTGAGAAAAGTAGAAAACGTTAAAGCACTGAGTAAGGTTATATCAATTACTCTCTATTCAGCAAATGATGAAATTGAAGTTTGAAAAGGGAGGACTGAGTTTTACTTGTAAAGTGATAACTATTAATACAGCAAAATATACATGTAGATGCAGAGCCTGAAGGATTTTTTATTGAAAGAATATTGAGGGGGAAAAATCTGATTCTATTATTTCCCAGATTATGAAAGACAGTTTTAGTTATTTTCTTTCCACATTTTATGTGAAGGTATACTAATAAGGTCTCCCAAAAGCCTAAGGTTACGGCCAATAAAGCTCATGTTTAGGTCGCCAACATATTTGGTTCAACCCGACCAACATCTTTGGTTCAAGCAAACCAACGGGACACTAACATCGATCACAACATGAAAAGTATATTACAAAGGTCCTCTGGAGAATTGATCGATTACTTCTTGATTTGAAATCTCTGACTACAGCCTTGCATCATATCTCACACGGGGAAAGAGAGAGATGGAGGGAGGGAGAGAGAGAGGGAGGGAGGGAGGGAGGGAGAGAGAGAGGGAGAGGGAGAGAGAGAGAAAGAGAGATAGGGAGAGAGGGAGGGAGAGGGAGAGAGAGAGAGAGAGAGAGAGAGAGAGAGAGAAAGAGAGAGAGAGAGAGAGATGGAGAGAGGGAGATGGAGGAGAAGGGTATCGGAATGCATCTTCTGCCGCCTTCACGCTTCCGCAGCAGCGATTTTCATGGCTCCCATCGGGATCCGACCAACGTCATGTGCGATCATTTGCAACAAGAAAGCTTCTCAAATGCTGCTTTCATACTCCAAAGTAACAAGTACGCACGTGGCCTGAGTGTAGATTAAATAATCCGCACTCGACATGGAGCTCAAAGTGTGCTTTTTCGCATGAGAGCTAAAACAGAACTTCCTTTTATCCTTACCAGTAACGCCAAGTTTAATCCCCCACGCAATCACACTTATTATCCTCCCCTGCTATTCCAATCAGAAAAGCAGTGTCCCAAAGGCATACTTCCTTCTGGACATCATAATGCAAACGCATCATTATATATTTCGGGATAACCCCTTCCAGTGCAGACTCGCTCCTCATACAACGTACCCATCAAAAAAACAGGTCGACGTGAAGAGACTGCATCAGCATGGCTTTTAGAGGATTTCGTATTTAAGAGTAAAGACAATGGATATGTTTCATATCGCCATTTGGGTGAGGAGCATATTGCATCCGGACTCCCAAAAGTGGTGCGTGTGAAAGCAGCATAGGAGCCTGATGTAGGACGAGGTACAGGGAATATTAAAGGTGAAGCAGTAAGCTCCCAGAGAATGGCGGATTGTCTCAAGGATGGTTTCTTGTAAATCATAAGCTATCCTCTTCCAATCCTGGAGCTAAACTCAGCAGAAGAAACCTTTGTCAACATGTAATCGTAGAAATATGGAGTCTACCTGAGCTTATTTACTGCTGCAGATTTTGCTATACTTTACAGGACTCCAAGCAGAAGCCATTTTATAAATGGAAACAAGATCAGCTTTATAAGATGAAGACTAAAGGTGAAGGACAGGACTGAGAGCAGAAGGGGTGGGGGGGGGGGGGGGGCTTTATGAAATGGTATAAACATCAAGAATGAAACATCAAAGGTGCTTCCACCTGTCCAATTTGTTGGTGCTTTGTTGATGAATCAATCTTTTAAAATCAGGGTATTGCAATAGATAGTTTGTCTTGTCAAGAATATCACAAGAAAGGAAATACCAGATTCAGAGCAATTTGTCTGTGAGTGTCTTTCTGGGTTGAGCTGTTAATGAAACAATGAGGGGCGTGACTTACCGTGGGAACTAACAACTTCTTGATTTCTTCGCAGGCCTTCTTTAATTTGAGCTCCGCCCTTTCTTTTGTGTCGTCGACTGTGATGAGTACGTGCAGTTCTTCGTTTAAGTGTTCCCAGTTTGGTTTTCCCCTGTTCATGTCCTCCTGTACATCAAAAAAGAAACAAAACAAAAGTAATTAGACGAAGATGCTACTGCCGTGTACACTGTGGATGTATTGACTGGAGATGTGAAGGTTGTAGGTTCAATCCCCCACTCATGTCCTTTAGCACTCTAGTCATTTTATCGAAATTGCTAATCTCAACCCAGGTGTTGAATGGGTACCTGGTAGGTGCCAAGGTCGTTGTAGTTTGCTAAGTCTTGGGAGCATCTCGTCGCCGTTTTCACGAACCGGCACAGCCCAACGCGCAACGAAATAAGTACATTCTGAGAAAAACGCGTTTTACGTTTAGCCCGTTTTGAATTCGCCAGAAACAT
The DNA here is from genome assembly GCA_035222895.1 of Strongylocentrotus droebachiensis. Classification (NCBI taxonomy): domain Eukaryota; kingdom Metazoa; phylum Echinodermata; class Echinoidea; order Camarodonta; family Strongylocentrotidae; genus Strongylocentrotus; species Strongylocentrotus droebachiensis. Next base: position 43,342 of record JAVYIG010011631.1, on the reverse strand, counting down.
GCCTTATGTCAAATTTTATATCACAAAATACATATCAATGAAAGGAAAATATTCTGTATTTTCTATACATTCCATTTGTTAAGCATAATGACAATTACTATTAATATTACGAAGCTTTGGACTCTCGTGCCGGTTCGTGAAAATATTATTTTGCTGTTTACGTAGCAAAAATATTTCACGAACCGGCACAAGCCACTGTGTCGTTTTTCCTATGTAACTTTACGCGCAAGACAAAAGCGCTCGCGCTGTCTTAGCGCGTATTTTATTTTCACGAACCGGCACAACCGCCTGTGTCGCGTCGTCTAGGTCTTGTAAGCGCAAAGATATTTTCACGAACCGGCACAGCCCATTGACTTATAACGGCGCGTGCCGGTTCGTGAAAATATGAATCGTGCTTTTTGGCTCGTGTGTCGTTTTTGTCATTTGTGTAACCATCGATATCTCAAAAACTAAAGCGTTTTGGATGCTGAAATTTGGTCAGATGAAAGATTGTTGATAACTTATGCTAAAAGTGCAAAAAAAATAAAAACTACATTTTGAAGGGATTTCGGTGGCTTGTGTCGGTTCGTGAAAACGGCGACGATCTGTAAAATGGCACCTGGTAGGAATGCTCCCCAAGGAGTGGAGAATGTGCATACACTGTGTGCAGGCAAGCATGAATCCGATGACCAGGGTAATAATATTTCTATATCCTACATATACTATATTTGCTATATAAACACAGTTTGATATCATTATCAAAACAAAGTGGGCATTATATCATTAAATTTCATATTGATATGAAAAGGGTATCTACATGGAATTCTGGAATACTTGAGCCTGGGGCTGGGATATCTCAGGATTCAACTAATTGAGTCACATTCAAGAATAAAACCAAATATCTTAAAGACAATCAAATCAGGGTTTATGTTACAGAGAAAATTCTCTAATTAAATCAAGGAGTGCACAGGCCTTGGAAGTTGGCCCAACTCAGATTAAATTTGGGGTTACGTGTAAATAAAGAAAGAAGAATTGCACAATACTATTTTTTTAAAGAAAAACAATGATAGAAAAAGGAGAAAGAATTCAGCAACCTATAATGTACATATAGTATTTTCATCCTAGTTCGTGATGTTTCTTGTCTTTAAAATACCACTGTTAAACCTGATTGATGTTGAAATGACAGAAATCTTTAAACAAACATGTTTGATCATTCTGCTTTCTTCATTTCTGATTTTAAATTGAGCATGGGAAATGGGTCTTAAAATTTTGATGCAATTTGAATAGCTCTATTTTTACTCCTTTCAAGTTTGACCTTTTGACCTTGGGTGACTGTTAGACCCCCTTGAGCCTGCTCCTGGTGGAGTGGGCACCTGTCAATGCCGCTTCAAATCAAATCAGGCATTTATCTTTCAGAAGTCACAACTGAATTCTTTCCAACTGATGGAAGAGAATTTTAAGAATGGTACACTCGAAGCTATCCCGCTTTATAAGCTTTCAGAAGGTTGTAGCTTTGCATTCAGACATTTAAAGAAACCGCTTTCTATCTCGCTTTGGGACTCTACACATGAACACAGACTTAGGTTGAATTTTGTAATCATCAGCCTGTTGATAAAGACTAGTTTCCCTTACAATAATGACCTGACCTGAAGAGTGTTAACCCTCCCTCTGTAAAGTGATGTGAGTTTAAAACACCCTTCTGGCCCTCCACAGATGACAAACAAGCTCATTTTCAAAGTCTCATAAATTCATAGCAGCATACAGTTTTGTCTTATTACAATCTCTGTCATAAGGAATTGGAAATACAGACCTTTACGGGGAGAAGAAGGGGGGCGGGAGGGTTAAGGAGAACTTGGATACAATTTAAAATCATTAGGCTAACACTAATAACATATAGTTCCTTGGATAAGCAACAAGACCATTTAACACTTCTCTACATTAAAATCCTGCCTCAAACCTAGTAAAAATCAACATGAATTCATATGAAGTCTAAGCTTATCAAAATCACTTTGATATTACTGCATCACTCAACAACCCTCCTACCACCTTCCCAATTACCCTCTTAGGCCCACCCCTCTCCCATCTTACCTCCCTCCCTTACCCCCCTCCCCCCCCCCCCCCCCCTCCCTCTGAAGCCATGCCTTTGCCTGACCTCCGTGACCTCCCAAAATCCATCACTTGGCTCAGTTTGACTCCAGTCCCCGCCTGCCGCTTTTCAAATATCACTTTTCGCAATCGGCATTCCGCAATTTCATAGTTGCTACCTCAGCGCAGCATCTTGGCATGCCCCAAATACTGCCTGCAACATTCTTGAAGTGACAGCGTTTGTGAACCCATGATACACCCTCTACCTGGCCTTCAAACTCATTAATTCATCGCCTTTAAATGTCTTTCATTAAAGTTTCTCCTCCATGTAATCAATCTCACCTTAAATAAACACAAACATCTAGCCCTATATTGAATACTATATATTCGGTATCATCTAGCAAAGAAACGCCACAGAAGCACTCAGAAAAAAGAAGAAAAAAATTTGAACAAAAATCAATACAGCTGACTCATATATGAAGAAAATAGAAATCAAATGAGATTTGCCAACAGTGATTCTTTGATAATAATACTTTATAAGGAAGAAAGCGCATAATAATTTCAAATAAATTGTTGTTTTGTTAGTTAAATCGCCCCTCTTTTTATACTAGGAACTTCTCCCTCCACCTCCAAACTCAAACTCTAGAAAAGTTTCACTTTCACACTCTCTGTTTCTGCTTCTCTTCTCTTCTCTTTTTTCTCTCCATCACTCACTAGCGATAGACACCCTACAGCTTGAATGGAAACTAACCAACCTATTTTTCTTGACCCCTGATTAATGAGTCAGCAATTGCTCACACACTTTCTACTGCATGGGACCAGGTACTGAATGAGAGGTAACAAGAATAGACGAGGGGGCGCAGGTACAGGGTAATAGCTGCAGTAATTGAGAAATGCCATTTGTTTATAGTCAGCCTTGCATTAACTATTAAAGGGATCGTTTAACAATGTTAAATCTGAGATACATGGCCCTACGTGTTATCAGTGTCTGTGATATGGTATAATATTGAAGCCCTAAAAAAATTGCGCTTCAAAATGATCAAGAAGTGCCTCAAAAAAGTAAAAATCTTTGAGTGACCGGTTTTTAATCCATACCCGTTTTCCCCTATAGACTGTAGTGTTATGAAAACCGTCAGGCAAACGGTTTTCAAAATTTGTAATTCCAATCATAAATATCTTGATAATCAGACAGGCGATCGGCTTGTAAAAGTCATGGGGTTCCTGACTGACCTAAAGGTTTATAATTATCATTGCATCATGAGCTAAATCCAGAATTTTATTTCAGAATCTGAGACAAAGTTACCGGATCCCTTTAAAGTCCTGAGCCAGTTCAGGGCATTTAACTCTGAGTTAAAGTATGATTAACAGCCTTCTGACCCATAAGGACAAAATGATATTGAGTATATACAAAAATTAATGGGTGCTGCAAATTTGCCATAAACTCCAAATTGGAGAAGTAGAATAGGACTATATTTCAAGCTACATGTAGTCTCTGCTTACTCAGCAATTAGATGTAGCAAAAATAACTTGGAACTTCGGATGAATTTACCTCCGAGATTTACTTTATGTATTTCCTACAATCTTACATGTCAATCGCTAACTTTTTCTGTGAATGAATTCAATTCCATCCATTAGAAATGTTACATGGGTAGGCATGTAGACCCTTTATATTCTAGGGTTCACAGATTTTCAGTTACATTTAAATGTAGATCAAAGTGATCTTCTGCAGCACATATGGTGTCAAGCAGGGGGGAGTGGGGGTGGAGAGAGAGGGGGCGGCGAAAGGAACAAGTGTAGACAGTCAGGGGGGGTTGTTTATCTCATACTGACTCATGATGAGCATGAAGCTTCTTGCATACCGGTAAACTCACAATTACACTCCATCGTCCAAAACTTAAATTGATTTTTCTCTCTGGCCATCATTGTTCCGCGCCCCATTGTCTTGGCATGCCTGTGATGGTTTAGTTAGTATTTCACGTAATAGGCATGTTAAGGTCCTTTGTGATCTGGCCTTTATTGAAAGTATTGATTTGGCAGCCTCGAGAGCAGTATGTTCTCTTTATTGTTTAAACCGCAGTAAACATGCATCGGATATGACAAACATCATGTATGCGATCTTTGCCTTATAATTATATTGAGGTCATACCAACAGAAAGTAAGAGCAATGCACATGTTCACATGTTGAGGGGCCAGCCATTGCATATATTCACATTCAGTGATTCTGCTCGTTATTGACAGTAACTACACGTAGTTCAGGGGTCCCAAATGTAGGCATCCATTCCAGGGATTACACCTTCAATATACTTCATGTAGCTATCATCATACGACTGTTGTTATGCATTTTAATGACACTTCATTGCATGAAACCAGAGCTGTCTTTATTCACAGCAGCTCCTTTTGTGTTTCAGGATAGTACTGAAGGCCTAAGTGAAATTCATGAGTTGATCGTCACAGAAACGATTAGGCTTCTTAATTACAAACCCAACCATCCTCTGCCCCCCCCTCAAAAAGTAACAATATAAATGTTATAAATGTTCCAAGGATATATAATTTGTCAAAAAATGCTTTATCCACCAAGGTTTACCACTAACAAACAAAAAATGAAACTCAGTATTTTGGGGTCACTTTTCTGCCTTGCAAGGAAATATTTTTCAAGAAAAACACAGAGGTGACATTCCAACGTGTCTGGGTCAAATTCTCTCTTATTTGCCCCATCAAAGGTCCCAACCCATGCCTTCTTATGAACACTTCATGATTGTACTGTCACTGATGCACAGTATGATACCAAAACAAGTTTTAAAACAATTCTGAGGACAAAAGTAGATGTAATAACCGATTACTTTCTTACTATTGTTTTTCTCCAAGAAAATGTGGAAAAAATAAGTACAAATTTATATTACATACTACTTGTGTGGATATTCCTCATTTTCCTAGATAATTTTCAAATTCATAATCCATTTGACATTTCTTTCTGCTTCCCCCCCCCCCCCCCCCCAACAAAAAATGTACCGGTATATAAATAAAAAGAAGTATGATATTTGGAATGAGCAAAACAAGAATATTCCTGCTTCATTTGGGACTCATATCCTGTTTATAATCCTGCTGTGAAGAAGTAAAAACAGTTTTATGGATATTTCCACCGGTATCAAAAAGCCTAAATTGCTTGATAAGACGATCTAGATGTATAAACTCAGTGCCAAATATCAATCAGGTTTTGTAATACTCTCAGAGAATTAAAAGAAATGGATGTTTACAGTTCTAGGTAGCGGGGAGAAATATGTGCATGAAATATATTTTCAAAGGTCAGGAATGATAGAATAGTAAAGAGATGTACTCTGTAATCCCTTAGAATGATGAGTTACTGCACATCGATCATAAAAATTATTTCTAGTTTCTCATCCCCTCCATCCTTTTGTTTTTGGTCTGCATCGATTTTTGTTTTGTTATTTTATATTTTTCTTCTGAAATTAAATAAAAACCCATCTGAGGAAATCTATACAAAAAGATTGACAGAAATCATTAAAATAACAATCATTGAATGAACATTATAACTTTATGAGTATAAAATTAATATAAACCTGGTTAAGATGAATATGTAAATAATATATAAATGATTTCTAGTGTGAAAAGTAATGTCTAATTTCTAAATGTGTCTAATTTTGTATTGTGTCTAATTTCTAATTGTCTCTAATTTCTAGTTGTGTATACTTTCTTAAACAATTTGTTCTGGAGGTTAAGAATAGGAGAGGTGTTGAGTGCATCTTGTTAATGAATCAAAAAGGAATTGAAATGTATCCACTGAAAGGATGCTATGTTGCCAAGCCAACCATTACCGAAATATTCTCTATAATTCCCCCAAAGATACTTGTTACACAACAAGCGATAATGAAATTTGCTTTTTTTTAAACATTTCTAATGAAGAAAAGTTTTCCTCATGTTCTTTAATATCTTGGTTAACATTAGAAGATAAAGCTAGCAATAACAGATGAGAACCGATCACTAGTCTCTGCTCTCAGTACTGCTCTTGTTACATAACTTCAGACCATCTTCTTCGACTCTGGCTAAGGATTGAACAAAAGAAAGAGAAAGAAGAGCCTTTGCCTAGGGGTGTGTGCATGCATGCAAGAGGCAGTGCACCAGTATCTAGTTTTCAGAGTCTTCTCCAAATCGTTAATAGAGATAGGTGCTCAATGCATCAAACTCAGGCTTTATGTACATGAATGTTCACACGGAACCGTTGTGGTTTAAAACTCTGCTGTGGTTTCTGAAACCAAGAAGTTATAAACTATGATCCACTAGTTATAAACTATGATCCACTAGTAATAAACTATGATCCACTAGTTATAAACTATGATCCACTAGTAATAAACTATGATCCACTAGTTATAAACTATGATCCACTAAAAAACCAAGAGGGTCGCACAAAAGGTTTAGAGGGATGTACTGTACTTCAATGGAAGTAGAAGAAGAAGAAGAAGCATACATTTCAACTACAAGTTGTTGAAACCTCAAAATGAATCGCGTCCACATGGCGGCGCATAACTTCAGCAAATAACTTTGAGTGAGAACTGAGGACCCCCAGCTGCTCGTAGTTATTTCTAACATTAAGATTACTTGTATAACTTAGAATAAACTAATGTTTCATAGAAGGCGTCTGCACAGTCCCAAACTACAAGATTTAACTTTAAAGTTTAAGAAACACGACCTACACTTAAAGTTCATGGACTATCGTGTGAACCTCACTTGTGACAGGAAAGATAGCACACTTCCTCAGATATTTCTCAAGATTGTAAGTGAGTCCCTATCTGAAAGGTAGAATGCTTTGATATACCAGTATTGAGATGAGTTAACAGGGGAAGAAATGTACTGGAAGTGAAGAAAGCATTCCATGTAGTATTGGGTGAATGAACTTCAGCATCTTTAGGCTGTATGCAAAATTCTCTTATCTAATAAAAGTACCAGCAGATTTCGATCATGTTCACCCATCAAACAACTGCAGAAAGTCTTTCTGGCTTTCAAGTTTCAGCAGACAAGAATGAACATAGAAAATCAACACTTTTACCTACTTTTATTACATTTTTTTAAATATTCCCTTGAACTGATCATAAAGAGTGATGATGAAAGTAAAAAGATCCTCCCATGTCTTTGCAAAGACAAATCTCTTTCTCTGATCATGTAGGTATCGTGTTCCACCTCGCAAGGATGGAGCTTACAGAAGCAATCATCGCTTAGCACAAGTTCTTTCTTCCTCTCCATCTCTTTATGATACCAGTATGTCATTGTGGTCTGACTGATGCTATCCTGGTAGGTATCATCCATCAATCTTCTCTTCTCCTCCTCCTCCTCATCTACCACACCAAGGCCTCCCAACATCCACCCTCCATCCATTAAAAATCAAATCCATCTCATTCACTCCAGATTTTCCTTCCCAAGACATCAAAGAAAACCATCTATAAAAAGTTAGGCCTATTCTTTTACCATCTCTTCTCCATACCCTTTTCACTAGGATCAAACAAATTCTTTATTAAATTCATTCATTGTCACAAATTGTTTTGTAAGTTCCAAGACATTATAAGGTAAAATTAACAACAAACCATTTTTTTTTTTTTTTGGGGGGGGGGGGGAGAATTAACTGACTCAAGGAAAGGCAAAGCTTTCAAGAATTATACCATTATAGCTGCATTAAAAATATAACAATTTAAAACCAAACATAATTTGTTTCCTTACAGATATCATAATTATAGGTTTTGAAACATCTCTCGCTCTCCTCAGTGAAAAAAAATGCACGGGGGCTCGGGGCGAAACAGCCCCCGGAATGCCCAAAAGAGCCCTCGAAAATCAGAAAAGAGCCCTGTAAATTTCCAGAGTTCAATGCAAAACAAATTTTAGAATGTTATTTTCATGCCGGCAAGCTTGAAAAGTAGCCCCCCCGAAAAAGAAATATTATTTTTTTCCCTGGCTCTCCTCAAACCTGGTTGATAATTTTTGTACGGGTGATTCATAATATCGGCATCCTAGACCTTCACCCTCAATCTGGCACCTCGTCAGAACCCTGATGGAGAGGAGAAATTCACTGGGTATCTTCCTAATCACTCTATCACGAAAATGCCCATCTGTGTATGCATTTATCTTCCATCTGTCTATCAATCCCCATTAGGGGTGGGGAATGCCAATGTCCAAGCTCACAGCTTTGATTCATCAAACTGAGAGGTCGGTGCTCCTTTCATACTCAAAGCAATCAACAAAAAGGCAAACAAGGACTGTTGTACACACAAGGCGCGTCGTCATCATCTCGAGATTGCCAAATAGCCGCTATTTCTGATTTGGGAAATAATCCTGAAGTAACAGATCGCGTCTTCATCAGCTCGAGATTCGACCTCAAAACTTGAAACTTGACCTTGAGAAATTAGCTCAAGATATTTTGCTTAGCGTTTGTGCAAAGTGTGAGGCGTCGGTCAGGTGAAGACGCATCGGACAAATAACTGGATAATTTGCAAACTATCCCAAGATATCTTGGGATGACTATCCCGACCAAATATCCCGCTAATTGCAACTTCGGTCTGATGAAGACGCAAATTAGCTGGATAGTTTGCGATCGGGGTAGTTCAAATAGCGGGATATTTGGCAATCTCGAGATAGTGAAGACAGGCCTATGTACACCTGTCCTGCAACAGTTCACACCGGTTCATACCTCTACCTTGAACATACCCAGCCCCCTTGACACCACACTTAGGCATCAACAAACTCAAAACATTCTTTTTTAAACCAGGAAACATTGGTGAAATATCTGGGGGGCAATGATATCACACACAGCTATTAAGATGTGATTGATTTTTAGGGGCCTCGGGGGGTTAAAATCTTCAGTCCCTCAAGTACATGTTGGCATTTGTTTTAAAGCTCTGTGTCATTATAAGGCTGCAACGATCTTGTTACAGGGTATTCAAAGCCATATGCCAAAAAAAAGTAGACCTGTCTCAATTTTCTTTCAGTTGCCATGAGCGAGAAATCATTAGTGCATATTAAGTGAAACCCAATAATATCAATCTTGGGAAACATGTTTTTTTGTGCCTATAAAACATGAATGTGCTACACAGTAGCCCCAAAAGAATTGAAATTTGAATTTCACAGGTTTGGTAATAGAATTGGAACCCAGACAATTCATATCATATACCGGTACATGCAATTGGATATATATACTCAGGAAAAAAGGTTAAAATTTGAATCTCAAAATTTTGTTTAAAGAAATGGAATCCAGACAATTCAAATCATATACATGTATATATGCAATCGGATATACTCAGGAAAAAAGGTTGATAAACTATATATCAGAAATTGTTTTTTTAACTCATTGGCATTAAAGGTAAAGACCAGTTATGGTCATGCGATTGAATTGTGAAAGAAACGTTGTGGAATCGATCAGAAAAGGTTGATCATCTAGCATCTAGCATCTGCAAGGTTCTGGAATCATCAAAATGATAAGAAATTTGGCCCATTCTTCGTAAAGTTACAAGCACTATACACAGAAAGATGTATATGGGACTACCCTATCTCTCTCACAGGACCATGAGAGAAATAAATTTACCAAATATATGAATTAGTAGGCGGTTTCCCGGCAAATTTTTTATCATCATGTATTAGTCAAAACATATTCTTTCACATGATTGGTAATGAGAGCTTCCATTTCATTTTTTGAAATTGGGGCGTTACCAATACTGGTCTTTACCTTTAAGATTTCACAAACACTGGGGAATAGTTTTTAAAACTCTTTTGAAAAAACAGAAGACAATAAATACATGTGGGTACAGAAAATGCAATAAATTAAGGGAAAGTCTTCATTGCCGTCGGGGATATTCAAAAAGCGAGACATGAATGTTACAAACTCGTCCCATATGCGTCTATGATATAGTTGGACACGTATATCGGCAAAGCCGCAGACATTTTAACAATGCTCAGAAAAACAGGATATGCCTCAAGGGAAGAGAAAATAAAGCACACAGCAATCCACAAACAGGATAAGTTCACAACGGATATCAGCTTTAGATATCAAACTACTGCTGATTAAAACCGCGGTAGACTATCCTTGAAACTCACTATTTTTAGTTCCTCAATCATGTTACTGTTTCTTGATAATCAATTTGTAAAACTATAATTTTCATTTGCTTTTATTTATCTTATTTTCTAATTAATTAATGAACCATTCTGTCCTTGAAACTTAATATTTTTAGTCCCTCAATCATGTTACTGTTTCTTGATAATCAATTTGTAAGACTATATTTTTAATTTGCTTTTATTTATCTTATTTTCTAATTAATGAACCATTCTGTCCTTGAATCTTACTATTTTTAGTCCCTCAATCATGTTACCGTTTCTTGATAATCGATTTGTAAGACTATATATTTTTCATTTGCTTTTATTTATCTTATTTTTAATTAATGAACAATTCCTCCTGGGGTATTTTTTCCTTTCTAGATTTCTGTCATTTAATCTCTAATTTGCCCTTTGGCAATACAATCTACCTGCCTTATTATAATGTTTATAATTATTATGTATTGAAACAAATTTCCATTCTAAACTTTTAATGACACTTTGTTTCTTTTCTATCCAGAATGCTCGGAGTTACAAATTGTACATGAGCAGATAGTGCAAAAACTGCTAGAAAATGTTAGTTCATAGCACATTGTGCTGCTCATGAATAAGAGCGATTCATTTGGAAATAATCTTTAAAGTCTCTAAATTGGTAGAGTAGAATTTATAATCACTTTTTTGTGTGTGTTTAGCAAATTGGCAATTTCTTGTTGAATTTTGGAATGATACTAAATTCCTTTTTTTTTTCTTATCATGCAATCATCAAATATACATTTTTATTTGTTAAATTATGAAAGAGTGGAGAGAAAAAAAATAAGTGTTGCCATTTTGAGGATGAAAAGCTGATTCATTGATTTTTCATTAGAAAAATGTATAAATAAAACAGGGGAGTGTTTCACAAAGATCCTAAGTAGAACTTAACACTAAGTTGGACTTAAAAAGTATGGACAGCCATTGAAGCCTTAAATTGAAATATATTCAAAAGCAAAAATTGGAATATTTTAGACTTTTCATCAATTCCTCATCAAGAACATGAAATCTCCCATGATAATAGAAAATATGAATGATTTGAATCAACATTTTATGCCTTCTGAAAAAAAATTACAAAATATTTTCAAGGATGCTAATGGCTTCCCATGAATTTTAAGTCCAACTTAGAGATAAGTTCAACTTAGGATCTTTGTGAAACACCCCCCTGAACTACCATTGATGCCAATTTGAAGAAAGTGTACTCAATTTGGCCCTTGAATTATTCCTGTCCTAAATGAGATGAATATATTCAAAATGAATGAATGGATGAATAAAGATTGACATTATGAAGCATCTTAAAACATACACGAAAACAAACTCATGGGACTACGAACCTTAACTTTGTCCCTCATCGATCCTTTTCCTCTGACCATGATTTTACAGCCTGTGTCTTTTTCAAGTTGTTTGGCAGTCATTCCTCTGGGCCCCAATATTCTGCCGACAAAGTTGAACTGTAGAGAAATAAAGAGTATACAAATGACAGTTTAATACAAGATAATGTTAGGGCATGAAAAGCCGGCTCATATACTATACAAAAAAATACATGTATACAAAACTCATCAAACTATAGGCCTAAAGAAGCATTGTATAAAGATCATCCTTTAGCAAAAGGAGCGTACAGACAAGTAACCAACATCCTGTAAAGCAGCTGATATCATATCATCAAATCCTTATCATTGTTGCGAGCTCACGAAAAGCCCCGCCCATTTATACAACTTTCAAACCAGAGGCGGATCCTGATTCTTTAAGTTTTTGTTCGAAACGTTATAAAAACATGTGCGTTTCGTTAGAGGATGTCTGATCGTATGCATGTGGCTACATAGTTCTCGTACAGCTATACCAAGACTTCTGTAAGTCTGAAAAATTCTGAATACAGGGGTAAGGGGATGAAAATGTGAGTGATGAGATTGTGATTTCTGGAGCACTGTCAAATTGTTTATCCCTAAACATCTGCCTCTTCAACATGAGCGTGTTGAGTTTATAAGGGAGAGAGAGAGAGAGAGAGAGAGAGAGGAATAGAGAGAGGAATAGAGAGAGAAAGAGAAAGGTAGATCAACAACCAGAGAAAAGATGCGAGGGACAAGAAAGAGAATCAGAAAGGGAGAAAGACAGAAATAGGTAATATGAGGGAAGAAACGATCACTGATGAACATGTAGTTGTAAAAACCTTTGATATCATTTCAACATTTATAAAAATAGAAAAATGTGATGAATTTTATTAGAACTACAGACTTTAGTGACAATTTTACTTCCAATGCTTCAGGTACTATTTCATCACAGGCAACCCAAGAACATACATATTGTAACACCATACTCCGCTGCTCCTAACCAAATTTAAAAGAAAATCTAATACCCTACATTAACTTTATCCACCATATGAGACTCCCTCGGGGGAAGCAAGCTGCTTAATGAACACTCTACAAACATACAATCTAATAGATGGGACTGTGAGTTCTTTACTTGACAGATGCACTTATACAAGGCCGTAAATTAAATTTGGAAAGAGCGGCCAAGTTTTATGATTTGGATACTGCTAAATAAGATTAATGGAACTGTCATAGATTCTCTGCTTAATGTAATCTAGTTTTTAACAAAATGCTTTACACTTCAGTGCAGAGCACACACATATAATATGGAAATTCAATTGCTATGTTTCATTACCTTCGTAAGTATATTAGCTCTCTGTGGAGTTACAGTGTATATTACATGCACTAGAAAGTGATATTTCTCAAGTAACTCATCAACATTTACACTAGAAATATAAAAATGAGAGCTGCAAGGCTTGCCCACTATTAGAATTCGGAGGACATAGAGCGCTTTGCTTATTTTCATTTTATCTTACAACTTGTTTAAGGAATTATTTTCCTTTATTTTGATCCATTGGCAATAGTGAGAAGTTAATGATATATGCAGAACTTTCACAGCTTGCACTGATAGTAAGCACATCACACAAAGCTAATCTCAATCTCAATGATTGATTATAATAGGACCCACACCATGTTTTTTGGAAGGGGTCCAGACTCAACATTCAAGAGTCTGTATGCATGAGCCCTATATCAAAGATTGAGAAATTTTGGGCGTTCGGACTAAGAGTATTGTGAGCGCATGTGTCCCAGGCATCTGTAATAGGGTAGAGCCCTCAGTACTTTACCTTAATGATATAAAAGCTCTTTTCTCCTTCTAATCAAAAAATATTTTTCTATTCACAGAAATCTTCATAAATGTAGATCCCCTGTTTTGGGCATGGCAACTTTTGTACGTATTTAATTTTTGTCTAACAGAGCACTTGTTAGTCTTCTCGAGCTAAAAGCATTCCCTGATCTTGCATATTTCTTTATCTCTGGCTCTCACTAATCCCCCTTGCCTCATATCCATGATCTATTGGTAATTTGATTTGTCTACTATTTCCTTTCATCTGATTAGATTTAATCATCTCATTTTCTCTACTTATTCCTCGCTCAGAAGATGATCTCTTCAGTTGCATCTTTGATGTTTTCTTATTCTCTGTCTTTCTATTATCTCATTATCTTTCTGAAGATCAATCTCTCTCTTTTCTCTCCATCTCTCAATCTGCATCCATTCCTTTCCAGCTAAAGTATTTAACAATAATAAGGCAGGAATGAAGTTGTCATTGAATGGAAAAAAAAACAAAATTGTCCAGGGAGCAGGGCAATTATCTTTGTCCTAATAACAGACAACTTTGAGATTTAAAAAAAAAGGTGTAATTAAAGAACTGGTTCGTCTATATCTGACTGGCTACTTCTGTCATGCTTGAAGCAACGTGAGAAAAAACCTTCTCTGTATTTCACTATGTGGGCATTCAGGTGCATTGGTATTTTCTATTTTTCTCCCTCCTCCTTCCTCCTTGATCCTCACCCCCCACACAAACACACAGAGATATCATCGGTCCACGTTTGCCCCGAAGAGACAACGCTTTTAGCCACCTTGCGATGGCGACGTGCATTCTGGATAGCTGATCTCAAGATCCTTGCCCAAGGAGTAACCAGAGATGCCAGTTAACTCCCTGCATCTCACGTTTGCTAGAAACAAAAATGCTTTCTCACCGTGAGGCAGGTACAAGCAATCGTCAGTGGCTTTGCGTAACCGGTCTGAACTGTGAGATTAGGCTGATGGCACGCTGCATAGGCTCTTTACTGTAGCTGCTCAGGACACACAGCTAGAGACTGGTAGAGCTAGCCTCTGCTCAAGGCTTTTGGAACTGTGGTCAAGTGTCAAATTAGAGTCTGTGCATGCAGACAAGGTATTGCACAGGTCAGGGTTCAAGGAGAACTAGAATACATTCACAAAACCCCACACAATCGATGAACAGAGCCAACATCCAATCGTTGGACAACAAAGGTAGAAAAATGGAGTGGAAGGATTACCGGTATCCTGGATTAATTTGAAGTTTAACTTGGATTAACCCCATATTACCCATTGGAAGTTGATGCTAAAATAATCTTATTATCACCACAAACATGCACTTAATTTCATGTAAGACCAAGTCATACCCCTGTATCTTTAAAACCTTATACAAAGTCACATACCACAGAAAACTATTACAAAGTTGATGAATTTCATGCTTTGTCTTTGCTTTTGGTAGCTATTTTTAACCAAGAAAATTATTTGTCCCAATGAGAGCTAGAAGGTACAGTATTAACCCTACATCATTTGTTTACAAACATTGAATGCCTTTCTAGTTCTCTGCAGACAATGTGTCAGCTTTAATACATGTACCTCCTTCCCTCCGCAATAACAGAAGCCATGCAGGTGTAAATACCAATAAAATGAATCGAAAAGGGTTTGTGGTCTATTATTACGACAAACTCTACTTTACGTCTTCGCAAATCAGCTCAATTCGAACTGAATTGCCCTTAAATTTCAGTCCATCAGTTTAACCCATTTCTATAATGTAAACGAGATGAGTATCACGCATATTGCAAATGACGCCTGGGGACGGAGGGGTTAAAGATAAAAAAGTCACGGCATCCTCTCATCGTCTCCGTTTCATCGCCGGCGGCCGTCCGCATGCTCTCAATGCAAATTGTAAAAGACGCAGTGTGGCTTCCCCGGTCGCATCTTTATGCCGTGAGAGTCGCATCTTCAGACGGCTCTTCAGATCGGGACCTGACTCCATAGCCGTGTGGCACGTAATGAAATTAAACCTCACTCCAATCTTATTGACTAACCCCTAGCCTCTTTCGTAGCTCCTGCAGTATGCGTGCCTTCACCGATGGCTGTTTTCAAAAAGAGTTCATGAATCTCATGAAAGCAAATATCAAAATGTTTCCATCGTAAGATCTGGAGGTATGCAATTAGGTTCATGCTCGGTTGCCTGGTGTTATTTTTACAGCGTGATTTTAATGTTCATTCGGCTGGATTTGAAACATTGGTAATAAGGCAATGTCGGTGGCTAATGAATCTAGTGATCCTTAGGTTTCATTTAAAAATTGAAAGTTATCGTTTAAATTAGCCACCGCTGGGAACTATCTCGTTGCTCCCTGATGCTGATCCGCGATCAATTCCTAACTGGAAGCCATCTTGGGAAGAGATTCTGTTTGCTCACATCAATTAGAACGCAGATAACATCAACAAACTGTAAAAGTAGAATATAGCACGCAAACAAACTGAAATCATTACAGGTTCTGAGTATTGCTAGGGATTTCCTTGTCTTAACCCCAGGGGCTATGCTAAAAGCTCAGCTTCAGTGCTTTATAGATGGAAAAATGCAATCCTTGGATGTCCTTCAGAATTCAAGAGTTATGGATGGTTGTTGTAATCAAGCAATATCAACTTGTTTCAGGGATATCTTGAAAAAAAGAAAAAAACACTGATTGCAGGGCCTCGGGTAAAAGCTCAGTGCTCTATGAAAAATTAAATCCTTAGATGTTCTTCAGAATTCTTGGAGATTTCTTTGCCTCAACCCTGGAGTTGGTTGTTGTAATCAGTAATATCAACTTTTTTCAGGGATATCTTGCAAAAGAGAAAGAAAGAAACCCTGAAAGACGGCAGGACCTCAGGTGTTCATCGTATCCCCGCTGTCAAAATTAAATGACAAATGCCCCTGAATAATCAGCAAAAAAGAACAATCTTGTTACAAGTACTGCTAAGCCTGAAGTCTAGGTACTTCCAAGGTAAAATATTTTCATTTTCAGGTTTGAAGGAAAGAAATACCTGTTTCACTGAAAAGACTATAGATGCTGTTGTTGTTGTATGATTTTTTGGGGGGGAGATTTGAACTTAGAAAAAAAACAATCTAAAGAGGGAGAGAAGAGAGAAAAGAGGGTGTGAGAGAGAGAGAGAGAGAGAGGGAGAACTGGAACTCTCTCTTATTTACTTTAACTACATCTTATGAAACTGATATCAGCAGCTTGGATATCTGAAGTATTGAACAACTACTTGATTTAGAGACAAGTTTTCAAGCTATACGCCCGAGCATACCCATCAATGTGATGTAAAAAAAATACTCTTTTGGTATCAGTTGTTCTTGCTTTCGGTTGCCATGACGCAGATGAAGCATCTAGATCATCTTGTTTCGCCAACGTTTTACAAAGTTTGAGTAGATTTGAGGCAAACCGCTGTAAAATGATGTTTCTCAGAGCCGCAGAGAAGAATTCATTTCACCAGGAAGTTATCAGTGTCATTTTTTGACAGCAAACCACTTCTCCAAATTCTAAATATATCATCAAATGTACATGTATCAGTACAGAACTCTCTTCTTTTCATCTTCACTAAATTGCTTTTCTGAAACTCTAGATTTTCACCCAAGATCCACACTTTTTCAAAGCCAACATTCTTTCAGCAACTACCCAATCATTACTGGCGAGTCTGATTTCCGACTTGATGATCGCAGTGACGGATCATATTGTTCGGTATCGCGATTCCTCATTTCCTCTGAGGTCAATCAGCCGAGAAGCTGAAAGGGGAATTCCACCCTGATATTATTTTGATTTTACTAAAAGCAGAAAATGAGAGAAACAAATTCTTGAAATTTTGAGCAATTCTGATTAAAAAATAGGAAAGTTATGAATTTATGAAGTTGTCATCAGTGAAACACAAAGTGGCAACAGGGAAAATCAACAGAGTAGACAATTTTGCTTTTTATGTATCTCAATCTAAGTAACTAAAGTTACCAATTAGCAAAATTGCCTTCTCAGCGCAGCTCGTGCTTGATGAGGACCGAGCATCCAGCTAGTGGCGATCATCCACCCCGTCATCATCGTAACTCATCCTATTTGTAACTTTCTTTCAGGGGGGTGGGGGCACCACCACATTTGCGCTGGTTTATCACCGCTTCTTCTTCTTTATATTATGAGGTTTCACCTGCTTTTATACCCCGATTCTGAATAATACGGAGGAAATAGAGGTGCTTCAGGAAATGCCCAACCTTCCTTTTAGCATGGCGATAATTATGAAGATAGTTGTTTTTTTTGTCCCCGAAACATCCATGCATGCAATCTGCTTTTCAGAGTTAATTAATTAAAAAATAAATTCATACTGGAGACATTAGCAAGGTTTTGTCTTTTTGCAAGGACAAGATATAAAAGTTTTTTTTTTCTTCAAGGGCCTTCAGAAATGTAAAACACACATGAAAATATTGTATATCTACATTGTATACATTTAGATAGTAGGCCATATCATTCATCATATATGTTCAAGATTTATTTTTAAAAAGAGAAACAGTACATGTACAGTGTATATTCATGGTAGGAACAAAATGTAGGAGATAACGAGATATTAGGAGAAAGAGTGATGAACAGTGAGAGAGAGAGAGAGAGAGAGAGAGAGAGAGAGAGAGAGAAAAAAAAAAAGAGAGAGAGAGAGAGAAAGAGAGAGAGGGGGAGAGAGAGAGAGAGAGAAGGGGGATCTGAACAACAATACTGCAAGAACGTGTTTCAAGAAAATAGGGGGCAATTATTTACCAAAAGAAACCAAGAAAATGAGTAAAAACTAATTATAGAGCCACTGGCAGATAACCAAAAAAACCTCATCAGAAAAGATTCGTTCAGCAGTGAAGAAGAAAGTAGCAAAGCACTGAAAAGTAAACAGCAAGTCCATGCAATAGAGCTGGGTACAAAGAAACGCACAAACAAACATCTAGTTGTTGAAAAGATGTGAATAGAAGGAGAGTGGGCTAAAGAGAGGGCTAAAAAGAGGCGCAGAACCCACTTCTTTAATCCAGGAACAATAAGCCAAACCCTATAGGGGGTTGGGGCCCCGCAACAATAGCAGGCAAGGCGCCCAAAGAAAAGAGTGGTTCAGAAGAGAAAAGCATTTTTGCTCTTCTATTCATCCTTTGATGGGAAGGAGCCAATAGCTATCAGAGCGAAGCCACTGTAGTGTGAAGGCAACCCTAATGATTCTATGGGGCTTCCATTGTATCTTTGCATAGGGGGAGAAGGGTGTGTTCTCATCTGGGACCTGCTGTGATGGAATGTGAAGGACAAGGGCTGTTTACACTGGTGTAGCACTCATTAAACATGATGTAGAAGTTGGGTTTCGAGAAAAAAAGCTGCAATTGATCTTCCTTGCAAAACCTACACACACTAACCGGCTTCTACTTTATATGTGAGACAAAATACACAGTATTCAATAGATAGGGACTTTTTCCTTTTAAATACCTGTAATGTACATGTACATGTAACCTACACTGCTGTCTCAAAACACAGATATTTGCTAATGACTTTCAATTTCGATCTTCGTTTTCAGCTACCTGGCAAACCTTTTACTTCCTTAAAATAAACTCTCAAATGAAAAGTACCATCTCTCTCAACTACTCTGAATTATTAATATTCATAATCCATAAAGAATCATGAAAAAGTATTGGTGTGTACATGTAAGCCGCACAACACAGTGATCATAAAATGTGTGGGCGCATTGTATCACTTTGGAATTTTGTACGCAAGGCACATCATTCTGGCACCTTCCTTGAACACAGTATGAATACCATGATGCCTTTTCACATGTATCTAGGCCTAAGGAGTAGAAGCATGATTTACAGAAGCTATAAATCATCACCTAGTGAATCCTCAAGAGAAAACAGCGAGCTATGAAGTGCAACATTAATATGTAACGCTTAATGTTTGTGTCTTCACTTTTTTGAAATTGGCATCTCCCTCTGCAGCAGCCATCCACATCGCTCTGGAGGCGCCCAAATGTGAAAAATTAAAGTGAAAGTACATCTTTTCTACCAGACGTTAAAAAAATGAAAATTATTAGACTTTTATCTATTGGTAACTAATTTTCTTTTTCACAATTTCTCTTTTTTCCACATTAATCCAGATAATAATGAAATTTGTCAATCAAGCTTGTCTTTGAAGATGACTCCATTGATATACTGTACATTTGTGCATTGAAAGAATCTTTGCTATTCTACAGGTTAGAAGAGGATCCGACTGCTAGCCCCATCTATTCATCACACCATTCTCATCTACCGGTGCCGTAAATACCCCGCATCAATTTTTCATCATCGTCGAATGTTCCTCTCCTGAGCCATCCACCGTCGTCGTACCGCTTTCTCTCTCTCTCTCTTTTTTTCTCTCTCTCTCTCTTTCTAGCTCGCTCTCTCTGCCGTTCCTTTGCCTTGCTGCACACTATCACAGCTTCCGACGGCGAAGGTACTCTTGGCTCCATGAAGGGGAATGATGTCCCACGAGGTTTTGACGATAGGTGTTAAGTTCTGTCTACCGGGGATGAGCCTCATGTATAAATTGACACCAGCGCACTGATTGCAAGTGGGGAAGGAGCCTAGCTTCCACTATACTTCTTCCTAGTCCTACCAAGTTGGTGGTAGCGAGTCGATCGGTAGAGCATTTATCGCTTGGCCCGTTATGATTCAGCCACTGCAGCGGGCAGTAAGGCGACTGTAATGCATCATGACTTGATTCTAGGCCTGAGTCATGTCGGGATTTTCATAAACCGGGTCCCGACGGCCTTGCACCGATCGGGACCCGGTGTCCCGAAATCAGCTCGCAGGATTTGTCACTTGCCTCTATAAAAAGCGCATATCATCAGTATGTCCCTTAAAAGTGACCTTTTTTATCAGTCAAATAAATCAACACATGCATACCTCGGCACAGATCGGTATATTCTTCCATTTGACATTATTTTAATCCATGATTGGCGATGTTTAGTGCCATTATCGTGCCTCTAAAATTAAAAAAACTGGAGCAAAAATAGAAAGACAACGATCGAGCCGCCATTTTTATTCATGCAGGTTGAATAAATCGGGTCAAAAAACATTAATGTTTGAATAATAAAACGACTTTCTAAAAAGTACTCCTTTACAACATACCGATCGAATAATTTTTAAAAACAAAATAGATATTTTTTCTTTGATTTTGAACACCGCATGCTTCTTTCAAAAGCTGAAAATTACTTGGTAATCACAAGAAGTTTCGATACGGATAGCTGTTGCAAGGCAAGTTCCGACTAGTCTCGGAAAAATGCGCAGTGCTCCCTGTTAGCTGTAATGCGTGCCAGAACGAACCCAAACAAAGACGTGATCGTAACGAGAAAAAAATCATTAAAAACTACGAGAGCACAATTGGAAAGACAACTACTGCTCAAAATTACGATAATCAGATAAATAACTTGGACAAAGAATTCAATAATCGCCCAAGAAATGCCAAAGAAATTGTGATAATCGAGGAGTAACTGGGTACATTTTTATCGCAAGGGGCTTGCTGCAAATACTCGAATCCTTTGTTATACTGCTTTTTACCGTAGAGGGCGTTATTTGGTTTCTAGCCTCGTGTTAGAACACGAGGCTAGAAACCAAATAACGTGTAATTCGGACATATCAGCAGGCCCATTCCGATAATGATTGTACCTATAGTAACTCCTTAAATATCACTATTTCTGTGGCTTTTCTTGGACAACTATTGTATTATTCCTCCAAGTTATGTATCTGCTTACAATAATTTTGAGTAGTTGTCTTTCCAATTGTGCTCTCGCAGTTTTTAATGATTTTTTCTCGTTACGATCACGTCTTTGTTTGTGTTCGTTCTGGCACGGATTACAGCTAACTACGAGGAGCACTGCGCATTTTTCCGAGACTAGTCTGAACTTGCCTTGCAACAGCTATCCGTATCGAACTTCTTGTGATTACCAAGTAATTTTCAGCTTTTAAAAGAAGCATGCGGTGTTCAAAATCAAAGAAATAATATCCATTTTGTCTTTTAAAAATTATTCGATCGGTATGTTGTAAAGAAGTACTTTTTAGAAAGCCGTTTTATTATTCAAACATTAATGTTTTTTTCAACCTGATTTATTAATCCTGGCGAGAGACCCGGCCAGTACAGTAGCTAGCTAGCAGCTGGCAACAACAACCAAATGGGGCGAACTGCTTTGCAACCCATATTTATATCAGCAGTTCGGATTGATTCAGGATGAGCTAGAACATGATTGGTAACAATTAAATACTTAAGTTTCAAGGTGAAATGATTTTAGTGGTGTGCAAAACTGCAATTTCTTACATATTTCATTATTTTTTCGGAGCGTCGGTTCTCAAAAAACGAAACCGGGACCCGACGGCAACGGTCGGGTCCCGGTGTGATCGACCGTACCGACTCAAGCCTACTTGATTCGTGTCTTCAATTTGATCTCATGTCCTTATTAACTGCGACATGTTATGTCAAATAATGTTATCAAAAAGGCTTTTCTCAAGATGAATTTTATGGTTGATCGACTGATAAGCAGCCATGTATTTAGAGTTACATTAATTGAACATCCAGGTCTGGTAATTGGGACTTTATTGAAATGCTACTAGGAACAACAAAAATGACTGTAACATGTTTCCTATTAGGAATAGTTAACCCCCTCCCCCCTCCCCTCCCCCCCCCCCCCCCCACAAAAAAATCAAATCAAATTTAGGGGACATTCAGTTGGAAGTTTGAAGCGGATGAAAGAAAATAAATAAATCTTAACCCATTAAGAATTAAACCAATATCCCAAATGAAAATGAAAGGGGGATGATAAATGTAGTTAATTATCCAATTTAAACCAAATCACTGTACATATGACTAAAATTTGCTAGCCATACACATGTACAAACTCGTAAACGCAGCAGAGGATAAATAACTTGGCTTCAAAAGAAATGGCTTTAGGTGACCTAACCTCAACAATAGACGGCCAGAATTAATCATTTCCATAATGACCTCAAATCCAAAAAGGTTCATTTCTTTTAAAAAGACAACAAATAACACTAGAATGGATACAGGGAATAGAATATATCAACAACGTCAGCCAATGCCAAGTTGCCAACTGTGAGGCCCTTTCATTGCGATGAACAATTTCATGCCAATTCTTAATCAAAAGAAGGGGAGCAGCGGGGTGAAATAATAAGTTTTACAGTGTTTTCAATGAGATATCACAATACTGTTCAGCATAGAAATTCTTCTATACTTTTGTCCACATGACTGAAATCAAATGTTTACAATTTCATGAGGATTTTGTTTCCTCCTGACTTACAGCTAAATAAACAACATCCAAATCATGTTTGCTTCATAAGATAAGAATCCACACGCGATTTCTGTAATAACAACAGCAAATAGAAATTTATAGTCTCCAATAAAAAAATTAAAAAGAGAATTTGGGTAATATTTATATTAATTCCAGCATTTTGTAAGGAGCCTGATGAAACTTAAAACTATTCGCTGTATGAAAAACAGCCATACAGGTATCCTTGAAAGCCACTTGATATTTACCCAGCACTGAACATTAACAAAAACCCATTATTCGGGCATGATAGATGGGTAATTATAAACACATTTCTGTGTCAAGCCTGAATACAGTTTAATCTGCAAGCTATTTAGATGTTAACCTACATTTTATGTCCTCCAACTGCATCATTTATCATTGATGCCATATGCAGGACCTTTATTACACACCCAACTCTCTGGCACGGCCTCTATTTAATGAGCCCCTAAAACCTTCGCCCAGTCTGCCTCCTCTAACATTTTATTTTCTAATGCAAAATGCTGAACCACAGCAAAAGGAGTTAATTATGCATGGATGGTCCAATAATTTATAGTAATAATAAAAGCAGGTTCTTGTAAAGCTCTAATACGACTGTCAGCCTTGACACTCGAAGACCCCTGTTACACATACGTCTGAAAGTGGACTGAGGCCGGCCCCGGAGTCGGCTCGACGTATGTGTAACACCAACTTTTTTTGAAAAGCCGGACTGAGGCCAGGTGGACTCAGTCCACCTCTGGATGTGGTTTGAGGCCGGCCTCAGTCCCGCAATCGGTAAGTGTAACACCAAAGTGGACTCGGGGCCGGCTTATAAGCGGAAGTGACGTAACCTGTCATCATTATCAACATAATACATCGGGCGCGCTTGCCACCTTCTCATATGTTATTCTTTGTTTTTATCATTCTATCACTCTCTCTTTCTGTCTTTCTTATGTTATTCTTTGTCTTTATCATTCTATCACTCCCTCTTTCTGTCTTTCCTTATGTTATTCTTTGTTTTTATCATTCTATCGCTTTCTCTTTCTGTCTTTCCTTATGTTATTCTTTGTTTCTTCCTTCTATAACTTCTCTTTCTGTCTTTCCTTATGTTATTCTTTGTTTCTTCCTTCTATAACTTCTCTTTCTGTCTTTCCTTATGTTATTCTTTGTTTCTTCCTTCTTTCATCTTCTCTTATGTTATTCTTTGTTTCTTCCTTCTTTCATCTTCTCTTATGTTATTCTTTGTTTTTATCAAACTTTCTCTTTCTGTCTTTTCTTATGTTATCCTTTGTTTCTTCCTTCTTTCATCTTCTCTTATGTTATTCTTTGTTTTTATCACACTTTCTCTTTCTGTCTTTCCTTCTTTCATCTTTTCTTATGTTATTCTTTGTTTTTATCATTCTATCACTCTCCTTTTCTGTCTTTCCTTATGTTATTCTTTGTTTCTTCCTTCTATAACCTTCTCTTTCTGTCTTTCCTTATGTTATTCTTTTTTTCTTCCTTCTTTCATCTTCTCTTATGTTACTCTTTGTTTTTACCACACTTTCTCTTTCTGTCTTTCCTTATGTTATTCTTTGTTTCTTTCTCCTTTCATCTTCTCTTATGTTATCCTTTGTTTTTATCACACTTTCTCTTTCTGTCTTTCCTTATGTTATTCTTTGTTTCTTCCTTCTTTCATCTTCTCTTGTGTTATTCTTTGTTTTTATCATTCTACCACTCTCTTTTTCTGTCTTTCCTTATGTTATTCTTTGTTTCTTTCTCCTTTCATCTTCTCTTATGTTATCCTTTGTTTTTATCACACTTTCTCTTTCTGTCTTTCCTTATGTTATTCTTTGTTTCTTCCTTCCTTCATCTTCTCTTATGTTATTCTTTGTTTTTATCATTCTTTCACTCTCTTTTTCTGTCTTTCCTTATGTTATTCTTTGTTTCTTCCTTCTATAACCTTCTCTTTCTGTCTTTCCTTATGTTATTCTTTGTTTCTTCCTTCTTTCATCTTCTCTTATGTTATTCTTTGTTTTTACCACACTTTCTCTTTCTGTCTTTCCTTATGTTATTCTTTGTTTCTTTCTTCTTTCATCTTCTCTTATGTTATCCTTTGTTTTTATCACACTTTCTCTTTCTGTCTTTCCTTATGTTATTCTTTGTTTCTTCCTTCTTTCATCTTCTCTTATGTTATTCTTTGTTTTTATCACACTTTCTCTTTCTGTCTTTCCTTATGTTATTCTTTGTTTCTTCCTTCTTTCATCTTCTCTTGTGTTATTCTTTGTTTTTATCATTCTACCACTCTCTTTTTCTGTCTTTCCTTATGTTATTCTTTGTCTTTATCATTCTATCACTTTCTCTTTCTGTCTTTCCTTATGTTATTCTTTGTTTCTTCCTTCTATAACCTTCTCTTATGTTATTCTTTGTTTTTATCATTCTATCACTTTCTCTTTCTGTCTTTCTGGAGTCCGCCCCAACATCAGCTCGTGAAAAGGCGACGTGAGGCCGGCCTATGTGTAGACGCAAAATTGCGGGCCCGAGATCATGTGTAACAGGGGTTTGATGATCTCGAGGCGGCTTCAAATTGCAGGTGTGAGGCCGCCTCCGGGGCCCGCTTTAAAAGCCGACGCATGTGTAACAGGGGTCCTAGTTAGGACACTCCAAATATTGCAATTTTCATATGGCTCTTGAAAGCATACCGGTAGACTATTTAAACATTTGATCAGCATCCCTTTCCAAAAAGTTATTGAGGAGCCCTGCTGTATGACCTGGTTATCAAAAGGATTCTTTACAAACTTAAAACATCCCACTCTGATTTTCCAAATTACTTGAGGAAATCTTGGATATAAGATTTGCCAAAAAAATCAAATCCGCGCTTCCTGAATTTCTCTAACCCTGTAACTGCCATGAAAACAGATGATATCATTTGGTCTTCATTCTTGTGATAGCAATATATAGGCCTACAAGTGTCTTATGGGCTGTCTAGACTAGAGAAAATTTCATACAAAACGTGTATAAAGAAATGTTTGAAGAACCATCGTACAGCAAAACATCGTGCAGACTAGAAAAGAACGTCTTATGAAGAAATGTCTTAAAAATAAGGAATGCTGTATTTTTTTTGTTTTGTTTTTTTGTTGTGCAGACTGACTCATTCAAACCTGGCTCAGTTTTACGATTTTCGTATTATACAGTGTTTAGACTATAGCGGCACCCTGATTCTTTATAGGGTTCTAATTCGAAACGATGCTCAAGCATGCATTTTCCTACGAGATATTTTTTAATACGACCTTGTGTTTGTGATTTGGAGAAAAGTTATTACCCATACATGTAGATCTGTACATTGTAGCTATACGGTGAGTTCTGGTAGTGTGAAAGTGGGTTTCTTGCTGGCCCTGTGCCTGTGAGTGGGTCTACTCCATGGGAAATGACCAAAGACAAGTTTCTGTATACCACACTCACTCCCGAAGGCCAATCATTTTCATGTGTTACCCTTGATCAAGTCCAAATAATAAAAGCCCTTCTATTTGTTATGACGCCCTTGTCCATGAAGAAGTTTCTCTGGAATCAGGTGACATCGATGACAAGTTTAAGTTTTCTACACTTTATATGGATACTAGTTTTTAATGGGAAAATACAAAAATTGTAGATTTTGTGATATGCTGGTTAGTTAATAGTAAGTTCCAATTTCAAAGTGGACAAGTTGAAAGGTTTTGTTCACTAGTACAGTAGCAGTTTACTTTTTTTTCCAGTTGCAAATCAACTTTACATGCAGATATTTCCTTTATATTTTTAACTAAATAAATAATGACTTAAAATCTTTACAATACTATAATTGAACTTGAAGAAAGAATGGACACATCCTAATGAAACGTGGTAACTTGGGGCTGTAAGCACAGGAAAGTGCTACCGTATACAAGCTTATACACACACAATTACAATAAACAGTCTACCACACGCACCGCGTCTCTGCACGGAGGCTACTCCAGGCGTAAACTTTCTGTTGAAAAGAGACTGACGATGATCAGATGGGTGATTCAATCTGAACAATGTGTTTTGCTTCGCCTCGTAGGACATGCCTAACAGTCTTCTGTCTGGCACCCAAGCATACATGTACAAGGTCATGGGTATTTAAAAAGCCATTTCTGCACCTCACCCTGCATTCACACCAGCAGCATTCACCGTATAGAGGTACCAGTCTCCTATAGCTTAATGCATACGATAAGTAATTCAATTTTCGAGTCTGAATGGCACATATAGAGAAACGTTGTTTAGCAAAATGTCATATAGCGAACGTCCTGTTTGAGGATCATTTAGAACGAAAACTGTAAAAAATCAGCATCCCGCTCTCATCTGAACGTATCGTATGAAAACCATATGACTGGGCGGGGCTTATCATTAGTACCCACTAATGATTGGCCGGCTGTTATGTCATCGGACCTTTTGAAAATGGTTCTTTATATGACGTCTTTTAATACGATGTTGTTTTCTAGTGTCAACACTCCTTTCCCTTTAATCTACAATGATTCTTATTACAATGTTTCTTAGTTTCATATTAATCTCTAATAGTTCTGAACGGGCTGTAAAAAAAAGAAGACATACAGTATGCATAGCATGCAGTTGATTGCCATCTGGGCCAACACCAGGAAAGGTAGTGTGTAAATTAGTATGTGGGTCAATGCTTTTGCACATTAGAAAGAACCGACTAGATGGAAATAGGGATGGGGTGCTGTTTAAAAGGGTGTGGACACTGTAGGTGGGGTGGTGTGTGGGAGGGGGCAAGTCAGTATAAGTATTATATGTTTTGGAACTATATATATGTAATACATGACTGGTGGCTAGAGAAAAGGCATTAGAGTACCGGTAGGCGAAACTTTAATTTTTCTGTAATTGTGAGAGGTATGATCATACCTACGGTAAATCCTTTTTTAAAGACTACTGTGTGCATGTTTATTGAATTAAAATTAATAATTCCATTAGATGTTGTTTCCCCTTCCTTTCACTGCATGAATGGAGTTATATTTCTTAATTTGTCTAATACTGGAAAGGTGTTTAAAATAGTTTGATCATAGATCTGATAGCAAACGCAGCTCTTCTTTCCTTCCTGGACTCATTTCCCGCCTGAGGGCCATGTTTCCTGAATCAGTAGGTACGTCTTCATCAGCTCCAGATTGCTAAATACCGGTACCCCGCTGTTTCTGATCCTGGATATTAGCCCGATCATGAAATAGCAGGCAATTTGCTCAGGAAATCATCCCAAGATATCTTGGGCTAGTTTGCAAAATATCCCGCTATTTATCTGGTGCGTCTTCACCAGCCCGTAGACTCGCACTATGCGCGAGCACTGAGCAAATATCTCACGTTAATTTTGCAAGCTCGAGTTTCGAGCTAATGAAGATGCAATTTGTAACTTTGGGCTTATTTCCCAAAATCAGAAATAGCAGGCTATTTGCTAATCTTGAGCTGATGAAAACATACCTAGTCAGGACTTTTCTCTCAGTACCTCTTCTCTTCTCTCTCTCTCTCTCTCTCTCTCTCTCTCACTGAATGTCGGTCTCTCTTTAATATCTCTTGCTGTTACTCTTACTTTCACTATTTCAGTTTCACTCTCTGCTTCTCCTTCGTTCTCTACCTCTCCTTTTCTTACTCTCTCTCTCTCGTTCCTACCTTCCCTTTCATCCTTTCTATCCCTGTCCTCCCATCTCTCTCTCTCTCTATGTATCTCTCTCTCTGTCGCTCTCTCTCTGTCATCTTGTCCTCCTTCCTATCAGTCACTCTCTTCTCTCTTTCTACCAGTCTCTCTACCCATTTCTCCATCTCACCTCTATCTTTCTTTTTCATACATTTTCTAACTCTCTAATCTCCCCTCTCAATATTTCACTATCATTCATTCCCATTTTCAATCTTTCTATCTCTTCCTTTCGTGGGTTATCTTTCACTCTCTTCCTGTTTCTCTCTTTCTGACCGTGGCTAGCTCATCGTCACGATAGCCTAACATCGGAATCTCACGCTCCATTTGTAAAATGGATTGGAAAAAGCCATTTATTTCAACCAGGAAGCTGAAAGAATGGTAAAGTGCAAAGCCAGGCATAATTGAGCCTTGATTAGCAAGCTTGAATCTATTCTGTACCAGGACTCAAATACCCTAGAATATTAATGAGCAACAACAAAACCGATAAATTCATTCATTACAAAAGTGAGCAGGTACACTTCACATAAGAAATACAGGGGGTTATCTATCATGGAAATCAACTTAAAGGTAGGCGTTACTACTGCAGCTAGAAGGGATTAGACCACACAGCGAGCCATCGAGGTCACTGTGACAGGTGGCTATCTCATTAACTCAGCTCTCATTTAACATAAGAAAAAGAGGATCATGGGGGACCAACAGGCACCGATTTGGGAAGTTTTCTATATAGAGGGAGCAAGTAGCTACAAGTAGGACAGTGTGCCTTTAAGGTTTGCCTTGAATTCTGATGCCTTTTTCTTCAAGTTTATACATGTAAAGTATGTACCGGTACCTGTATGTGACCCCAAAGTCCTTGAGACTTATAAATTAAAAAAAAACAATCATTATGAAGGTGAGAGGCAAAAGTATGTCAAGAGTCTTTAAATACTCTTGAAATTCATGATTTCTTTTTCATGTTTCCTTTCAAATAATCAACTTTCAAAATTGAGCAGTAAAATCAAGAGAATTCCAGTGCATTGCTGGTCAAAATGATTTGAACAGTTATACTTATAAATTTACCTGATTATAACTAAACCATGCTGAACATTTCTTTCTTCAATTTGATTAACTTTCATTCTCTTACCATCAAAATATTGAAAGATAAGTAAGCGTTAAAATAAGGGAACAAAATAGCTTGACATTTCTTGGTTAACTTTGGAGCTGTGGATATGCCACAATAGCATTTGCAGAATGGACAAACGGAAGTGCTTTGAAAAAGCCAGAGTAATATTTCATTTTCTATTCCTATGATAGGTAAGGATAATCCCAAAAGCCCGAGTACTGTTTTCTTTTCTTTTCCTATGATAGGTAAGGTTAATCCCAACGGGCCGGGATTCATTGGTTCACAGCTACGCGGGGAAGGTAGAGCTAATAAATAGTTGGCAGGATCGGCTTTCGCAGGAGACTGTTTACGCTCCAAACATCACTCCTTGGAAAGACTGGACTTGAATATCAAAATAGAAGGTGGTATTACGGGATGGAGTGTGAATACAGTGCACTGGTTGTATCCATGTCTAGTCGGCATTTGTATGCATGGTGTAGCAGACCATGTCAAGTCTGTCCTCGCTTCATTTTAGAATCATCTCTCAACATAGAGGAAAGAGTCGGATAAGAGAAGGGTGGGGTAGGGAGAAGGAGAGGGGAGGGGTAAGAAGAGGGATCAGGACAAGGTGAGGGGTAAGGAGAAGGGGGCTGTACGCCTGAAGAGAAGCGGTGCGGCCAGGGAGAGTGGGAGGGGCAGGGAGAAGTGGGAGGTGAAGGCAATGGGGAGGGAGGGGGGAGGGGAGGGAAGGGAGAAGATGGAGGGGTCGGAGAAGGGGGCTATAGTATTGAGTGAAAGGAGCAGGGAGAGGTGGGAGGGGTATAGGAAAGAGGGGGAATCAGTAGAAGAGGGAGGGGTGTGGGGAAGGGTATGGGGGTACATGTATGGAGAAAGGGGAGGGGAGGGGTATGGGGAAGAGGGAGGGTCATATTCCCCTTCCACTCTCTCCTAGTTCAATATTGCATTGTTATCTTATATTTTCTTGTATTTGACATCAGTGACCTTGCACAAACATGTACATATATCTAGAAACCTGCTGTCATTTTGGCAGCTACACTCTTAAAATAAAATTGAAAAACAATGATCTGTCCTAGCCTGACGTTAAAGGCATTGTTTAACAATGTTTCCAGTTCTACAAATGTGAGATGAATGGCCCTAGGTGTTATCAGTGTAATTTGATGTACATGTACATGTAATTCAAGCCCCCAAAAAGTGTGCATCGAAATAATCATGAAGTGCTTGAGGTTTAACCATTCTCAAATACTAATTTTCCCCAATAGACCGTTGGGAAAAACGCAAAATGAAATTTCGAATTCCAATCATAATTATCTTGATAATCAGAAAGGCAATCGGCTTGTAAAAGTCATGGCATTCCTGAATGACCTAAAGGATTATATCTACATAATGTATGATTGCATCATGAGCTAAATCCAGGATTTTGTTTAGAATCTGAGGCAAAGATACCCAATCCCTTTAAACAATACTGAAAAACAATGATGTGTCCCCTTAACCTCACATTAAGGGGTGGGATGCATCAATTGGGGACAAACTTGGCAAATCCTCAAAACAAAAACAAAAGCATATGCTTTTGGAGAGAGGAAACATCAAGGGGTATTATGGATCAATAGGCGAATTTACACAGCCCAAGTAATATTTTGAAAAACCATCTGTTTTGTTATTGACTGCATTTACACTACTGGAAAACAAGCCTAAGAAAGCGTTAAGTGTTTGAGAATTGTGGGTCCACCCAAACCCCCCCCCCCCCCCCCCCCCCCACTTGAGTCCACTTGTGTGAGCCCTGCATGCATGAGCAAGGAAGTGAGAAGAGTAACATGATTGACCCAAAACTGTGATCATTCATTGATGATTTGAGAGTGGGCATTTACACTGCAAAATCCTGTCAAATTTCTGCTGGAGTTTAAAACAAAACACTCCAGAGGGGTCATCGTGATTGAAGGCTGAACACCGAAATGTGAGAACAAGTGAGAAATTCTGCTTGCAGTGTAAACACAGCTAATGCCATTCCACAGGGAAGCAATCTTCCTTGTTTTGTTACAAGGAAAATGCATTTTTCAGGGAGTCCTAGAAAGTGTATGTTTGTTTACCACAGGAAAACATTGTTTTTAAACTGCAGTAAGTGAGTATTACATAAATGTATGTACTTAGTGAATATATGAATTTGTTTGTTTACCAAAGATCAATAATGTTTTTAAACTGCAGTAAATGCTCCTCTGTCAGAATTGCTCATGTGCAGCAATAGTTTTATATACTTTGTGTAAATACGCAGGATAATGTTTTGTTTATCAAAGGAAAACAGTGTTTCCGTACTACAGTAAACAAATTAAACTACTATATGAGGTGATGAATAAGGACTATTAGATATGTAACATTTGGGCCGCTCGCAACATACAATAGTGCATTGGCAGAGTGGGAGTTGGATGGATGATAAACTATTTGGTGGGCGGTACAGCTACAGTAGAAACAACATCCTAAACTGATAAGCTGGAAGTACAGAGTAACAGCTCCATGTGTGGTGTGTTCACACTTGTGGAGTGCCTGGAACCATGTTCATATTCAAGATTAACTTTAATCAAGATTAATCATGTCTGTATGTGGGTATTAAAATACAGCCTTCAAGCTTTCATTCCATCATAAGGACCCAATTTTTTCTTGTAACAATATTTCAATGACAAATCATCAGTGTTTAAAATGAAAGATGACAAATGGAGGCAATAAAGAGCGATTCATCTCTAGACAAAGCCCGTTCCTTCCATTCCTCATTTCTCTGACAGAGAGAGAGAGAATGAGAGAGAGAGAGAGCCTTGGTAATTGATTCCTGTCAAAGCCACGGTATATCTTGGCCTAAATAATGAATAGCAAGTCTTTTTCCGCAATGAATATTTGATGGAGCTGTGGTAAATGAGCAATTGGAGGAAGATGATGAACGGCCATTCCGATCCTACCGCAGTCATCTCATGGGAGTAGTATTGAATAATAATTTACATGAGAATATTCAATATAAGACCAAATTACACTTAACGATTTGCTGGATGGACTTGACTATGTTTTTTATATTGTCAATAATAAGGCTGCAAAGCTCAAAGCTGAAATTTGATATTCATCTAATACCACTCCAAATGACGGATGGAAATTGAAAAATTATAAAAACTTTTTATGGATGCATGAAAAAGCCATTGACTGTTGGCATGAAATCTGTATTAGGGATTTAGAGGGTAAAATTGTTTTGTTCTTGTTGTACAAGTTCTTTCTTTCTGACAAAAATCACATAATAGTTGTTTTCCCCCAATCAAAAATTCCTCTTTACATGTACTGTATGTCCTCTGGCCTTAAATATGGATGATCAATGCTGTGCAATCATTCTTTTACTGACTACATTTTCATGTAATTACATTGGCCAGCCGTCACAGTGCATTAGTGATGGAAATATGAGGAATATGTCCATATTACCAAGTCAAATCACCACCACAATCTCTTGAAAGTGGGGGGAAAGACAGATTTCTGAGCTATTTTGTCTCATTTCCACACACTCCAAATGCACTATATTTGCCCAAATGCATTCCACAATCCAATTTCCAAATCCCAACGCTCTCAACTCGCAATATCTTTAAAAGCAATCAATGCGTACATCAATTTGACTTTGAGGCCAACTCAAATACGACGAGTGAGGTCGGCGCTCTGTGGCGAGTCTGGTTGGGGGGGGGGGGGTTGCAAACTGCTTTACTCATCACGATTTACAAGTCAGCATTCATGCCAAGACGTTAACACTTTTTAAAAATTTGCCACAGGCCTGTTTGACAATAAGTGGTGCCAAGGTTAGTTTGAGAGTGCCTCGCTACACGCTGATTTTCTCATCATAATCGCACTCACAAACACAATGCATACTCCCCTGCCAAGGCTGTGGATTTGGATCGAGCTTGAATAAAGTTGAACTTGGTAATTATTAAACCAGGTCGCTTGGTGAAGATTCTTTGTGATGTGATCTTCTCCATGGAGGCCCCCTGTATAATTTATTAATAGCTAGAGTGAGTAGAGAAAGAATCAGGGCCGCAGCATGGCTTCGCACGAACCGGAACAAGAGAATGATTTTGATCAGACTTTCTGTTTTTATTACAAACTGATTGCTAAATGAATATAAAGCCATCCGAGTATTCAGGGTGAACTAGAAATTATATCTTATCAAATCTTGCTGATCGGCAGCCAACATGCACAATTCATGGCGCATGCATGCATGCATAAATGTACAACCTGACCAAGATGTCTGGCTACAATGCTGTCCATTCCAGCAGCTTAATTTCCATGAAAAACCAATCAAATGTCCACCTTCTCTCAAGATTTGACAAGCGTTTACAGAAATGGGTCTCGCCCCAATTTTATCCACAAGTCGAATCTTTTACCAAATGTATTCGCTTGGCGGCAGAGTAGTCGCAGCGTTCACGCTTAAGTTTTCCTCCCTGTCGCGCATCAATGCTCTAAGCTTTCCTACAAGGCCATGCGTCATTAGAGTCGTTGATGAAGTGCCAGTCGCAGCGGCGTTACGATCGCGGGATATGCTCGTCTCCTTGTGGAGCTTAATGTAAAAAGTTTAACTCCCTTGCTGAACATAACGCAGTAATGGAGTTCCTCGAATCAGTGAAGTTACATACTGTATACATTATCTTGTCTAGACTCTCCCTTCTTCTTTTAACCTTTATCACTTGAGAAAAATTTTGAAAATTTCTATGTCCAAGTCAATTGCATGAATGAAAATTTTCTTGAAGCTTCGAAATCAGATTTTTCATCTCAGGAATAGATCACTACAAGAGATAGTGACTTTGTTAAATCTCTTTTTTCAACTCTAAACCACCTCAAATTGAATACACTGCATGAAGCCTGTATATAAAGAATGTTGAAGGGAGAGACATGAAAATTTGTATTTAAATGTATATGCAGGTTTCTTTGAATGAGAAACACTATACCAGCGAAACAAAATATGGTCTTTCTTGCCATTTGATCTTCTAGTCATAAATTTTGATCGGCGATGGAAATTTATTGTCTGATTCATGTAAAATCAGAAGAGAAGGAATCGGCACCCGATTCAGTCATCGATTATACCATTGATTAAAGCATTGCACATCTGCCAGTGGAAATGCATGGGTCAATATTCAAACTTACGTCTGGGTATGCTTTGACAGGAACGTAGAGTTTCTCTGACATCTGCGTGAGGGAACCCTCAGCTTTGGGTAGCATCAGTGGTTGACTGGTGGATGTAATACTGTATAGAGATCTCCGTACTCGGTTGATTTCTGGTGAAGAAAGAAGAACAAAAGAATATGAAAATTAGAGTTTTTGTAATCTGCATAACTATCTTACAAAAATGGGCATAACAGCATTAGAAGCACTATTTTGTATAAGTGTTACATAAATGATGAATCCAGATTTATTATTATATTTATGACAGTAAAAGTACCTCTACAAATATTTTTAAAAAGCAAAAGACATTGTACCGAGTAATTCGTTAAAGAAATGTTTGACTTACATAAGTAAACAAGGGAAACGCTCTCGGCGGTCTCGCCTGCATAACGCAATTCAATATGATAAACCAGAACGTCAATGACGTACATTGTAGTGCTCATCCGCATCTCGCAACAACAAATATCGTGGTACACTTTTGAACTGGTCAAAAAATAAAAATGTGATGCCCTGGAAGGGACATAATTTCATTTCATTTGCATAAAGTACCATAAATAATCAATGGAGCAAAATCTCAAAATTCTGTGTAGAAGTTTAGTGTTCCAAATTTAGCTCTACCAGATAAGGCAAACCAAATCAAAATCGGTCAAGAAATGAGGGAGAAGAAGCAATTTTTGTTATTTTTGGAATAAATTTGCATAAATTACCATAATTAATTAATGGAGAACAATTTCAAAATTCTGTGTAGACCTTTAGTGTACCAAAGTTAGCTCTACGATATAAAGCAAACCAAATCAAAATCGGTCGAAATATGAAGGAGAAGAAGCATTTTTTGTGATTTTTAAATTATTTTTGGAATAAATTTGCATTATTATCATAATTAATCAATGGGAGTAAAATCTCAAAATTCTGTGTAGAAGTTTAGTGTTCCAAATTTAGCTCAACCAGATAAGGCAAACCAAATCAAAATCGGTCAAGAAATGAGGGAGAAGAAGCAATTTTTGTTATTTTTGGAAAAAATTTGCATAAATTACTATTATTAATTAATGGAGAACAATTTCAAAATTCGGTGTAGAAGTTTAGTGTACCAAAGTTAGCTCTACCAGATAAAGCAAACCAAATCAAAATCGGTCGAGATATGAAGGAGAAGAAGCATTTTTTGTGATTTCAAATAAATTTGCATAAATTAGCATAGATAATGAATTTCACGATTCTGTGTACAAGTTTTAAATCCCCTTCCTAGCCCTATCATATGAAACAATCAGAATCAAAATCGGTTGAAAAATAACGAAGCATTTTGAAAATCTTGATGATGATGCCACAACATAGTCCAAGTCTGTTGACCTGAAATGACCTTTGACCTTGACTTTGTGATCTGAAATTCTACTCACATGATTGGGGATACTTGATTACCCTATAGTCCAAGTTTCATTGACTCAGAACTTATACTTTAAAAATTATATCAAAAATTCAAAAACTTAACCTTAGGTTAAGTTTTCGATGATGATGCTACAACACAGTCCAAGTCTGTTGACCTGAAATGACCTTTGACCTTGACTTTGTGATCTGAAATTCTACTCATATGATTGGGGATACTTGATTACCCTATAATCCAAGTTTCATTGACTAAGAACCTATACTTTAAAAATTATATCAAAAATTCAAAAACTTAACCTTAGGTTAAGTTTTTGATGTTGACGCCGTCGCCGCCGCCGCCGTCGCCGCCGCCGTCACCGGAAAAGCGGCGCCTATGTCTCGCTTTTTGCTACGCAGGCGGCAGGCGAGACAAAAAAGTATATAAGTATAAAAAAAAAAAAAAAAATTGTTTTGTTAAAACATTTAAACCCAGGTCTTACATCTACATGTACATGTATGCCTTCACTTTAAGTGATACAGAAACTTATGGCATCATTATTTTGTTTAACTCTGCGGTTTACCGCTTCATAATACTGAACGAGGCATTAGAATCCAAACTTTCTTGGAAAGAGTCATATTCTCTAAACAGTAAACACAAAATGAATCCATTTTCCCACATCCTTTTTAATAATCCACTTTCCTTGATTCACATATCAGCATATCGGTACATGTACACTCAAACTCAAGTCAATAATCACTTCACATTACACCATGATTTGGGAACCTACATTATCTCAGCAAGTCTGAAGAAAATGCTGAAGGAGTTAGAATCATTCAAGCACTTCGGTCCCCTGTCAATTTGCTTAGATAAGAAATGCAAATATTGATTCAAAGCTGGTATTAAGCTGACTTTAAATGCAAGAACATTTGTGGCTTAAGATTGGCAGAAAAAAAATTCCCCTCTTCTTTTTAACTTTATATTCTTGGCTTCGGGAGTGTAAACATGACCTTTTGTAGGATAAATCTCCCAACATGTACACTTTAAATGAACAAGTTGACAGGAAAAAAAGTAGTTGCCCTTCATTTTGTAGCTGTTTATGTACTGTACAGTGTACATGTATGATGTCACCTGTTTAAAATTATCATATCATACATCCAGTGTTTCACCTCTTTTATGAGGATTATTCTGATGCAATTTGGCTTCTTTTACACAATATCCTTGACCTGATAAATATTTGAAAAACACTTGAGGACTTGAGAAGAATAAAGGTAACAAAACGTGTCAACAAATATATTTTTCACATGAACTGTTTTGGGCTTTTTCATATTGTACATTTTAGCCAAGCAATTTCATTTTTTTCCCCAAGAAGATTTTTTCTAATCTTTCAGAAATGAACCTGCAATTGGCTCTAAAATATTTTAGTCAATGTTAACCAATCAGTCATATTAAAGCAAAACATGAATTCCAACTAGTATACTAGCAAGCAAACAAAACATTTCCAAAAATACTGGTTTAATCTATTAAATACTAAGTTTAAAAGTCTAGGAACACAGTTCAATTCATACATGGGTATGTGCAAAATGTAACACAAACCCAAAGAAAAGAGAGCCTAAATATGGAAAATGTAGTTTTTACAATTCAAAAGTTTGTTGGAAAGGGAAAAACCTTCCGATTGGGGAATTTCTATAACATTAATATCATTCCACTTGAACCATCATGGGTTTCAAAGCTTTTCAAGTGCGGTGCATATTAAAGTAGAGGCAATAGGAAATTACTTTATTTTCTAGTTTCTACACAAAAATCAATGTACATGTACACGTACTGAATATCAAGTTCGCACAAACATATCGGGTGAACATCAACTTGTAAATGTACCTGTTTCTTGCATTTAATGACGTTTCCTAACGTTTGCCCTCTCGGGGGTAATCTTGCGCTGAAATACAGCAGGAATCAATCTCTTTGATCTCAACAGATCTAATGACATAATCCAAACTTCCCCTCAATTCATTTCTCTATCATGCTGAATGCAGGAAAGATATATTCACACTGCAACCAAAAAACATCGTTTTTTTCTCACATTCCTTGTTTTTGTTGGAAGTTGCTAGGCTACTACCCATAAACATGAAACAAACAGAAAAGACCAACCTCACCTCTGGAGTGTGTTTTTGTTAATGATGGCAAAAATTAGAAAGGCTTTTGCAGTGTAATTGTTCGCTCTCAAAACTCAAAACAATGGGTTTTGGTCGCATGACTCTCCTCACTTCTGTGCTTAACGCATACAAAGCAGGGATAAGTGGTGTATTCACACAACTCAACAAACGACCAGGATCATCAAAAACTGGCGTTTTTCTAATGAGTTTTTCCAGTAGTGTAAATGGGTCTAGTGTAATGTCAAATAATGAAGAAATTTCTATCGTAACACTGCTTCGGGCATCAGTCTTTACTACAGTTTCAGTTTCATACAGCGATGTAGCTTTAAAAGTGTAGAATACATCAGCACTCTGTGCCAGTGAAGTACATTGCATACCGGTACATTACATGCATAATGCCTGCACCCCTCCCCCCCACGCACATAATTTATGCGGTTAGACTTTTTACCCTTGACTCTTATTCAACTTATCTCAATCATCAACAACCATTGAAAAAGCATTGAACTACAAGTGCAATGGATTGTGCAGGGTAAATAATTGGATTCGCTCAAGCATTCATCGATTCATCATTCTTCAAGGAAGACACAAAAGAAAAATGTGGGTGTCGGACATATAATAGCATGAAATGTGAATTAGACCAAAAAGTTATGCTTCCTTGCTTAATAAAGAGAAGGTTGGGTTCTGTGGAGAGATGAACAATAATTTACGAGCATTTTCACTGTTATTATGCAAGTGTGGAAGAATATTAGAGAAAAAATGCTAGGAGTTAAATTAAGTGATACATGTATAAAGAAAGTAGTTTTGATCAAGGAATTATCTGTATAAATGCTCTAGGATACAGAAATGTAAAGCCCTGTATGCTCTGTCATATGGCCACTGTGACTTCTTATCAGTTGGACAAGACTTTATAATAAATTGAAGGCAAGTGTGAAATTCATTTGTGTACCTTCACACTGTGGTACATAATGGTGTTGCCTGGGCTTGCATTCAATAACAACCTGCATGTTTGAATTGAGCCACGAATGACCATAACACCCTCGGCGTTCTAACTTATCGGTGGGTTAGAAGATAAACACAGCAATGTGAAGCGCTGTATGCTCTGTCATTACATTAGGGCACACGGTTTTGTGAGACGTTCATTGCTTCATATGTGAACTAAACTGTAGGTATATAACTGATTGAAGGAAAGTGTGAAATTCATACTGTACGTGTGTTCACACTAGTATGGTACACAATGGATTTGCCTGGGCTGTGTTCAATAATAACATGAACGTTTGAACTGGGCTGAGTATAACCTTGAGGCAATCTTTCCACTAATAACAAGGGAGTCTACAGTAATCAATTAACTTTCGCTGTCGTTCTCTTGTTCAAAATAGCTCTTTAACATTTGTTATTAATTCTTTTGGGGAGAAATAATTCATTTGAACGCTATCAACCTTAAAACTGCTAAATATTGCAACGACACGAGGAGACCACATTATATTATCCCTTAGAAAACGTTCAGATTATTCATCACTGTGCAGTTTGCACTTTCCTATTAGGTAATGGATAATGCTCTTGAAATTACGCTCGGTTGGTTTTTCAAAAGTCTTTGCAATTGTGTCAACGGTTTTGTTGCCTTTTATTTCAAGAACATGAGACTACCTGAAATAGCCTGTTTAGACTACAGGAAACTTGTTCGAAACTTGTGTAAAGAAACGCTGTATGAAAAAAATGTTGTGTAAAAAACGTATAAACGTTGTACAAAGAAACATGGAACAAAGAAATGTCAAAGAAAAGTTGTACAGCTGTATAAAGAAACGTTACAAGTATAAAGAAACATCTTATAGGGAAAGGAGGGGCAGCTTCTGGCTACTACATGTAATATAGCTATACAATGAATTGCATTTAGTCTGAATGCAGGGCTAGTCTGTTAGAGCAGTGGTGATGTTACTGATGGATGGGCTGAGTGCATACCGGATCGCATCAACGGCATTCCTCTAAGGGTTAACTCCATGAGGAAAGCCCTGCATCAGACGACCATCAGCGTGTGATGAAGGGAAGGCAAAATGACCCCGACTGTCTTATGTAATATTGTTTCCCCTGTCCTTCTTTAAAATTAAGTGTTTGGGAGAGTCCAGAATTATATGTTCAGCCTACATGTATGTGCACTGGACCAATCCCCCCCCCCCCCCCTCCCCCTAGTCACACTGACAGAAACATCCCAAGACCTGCACTCTGCAGCAGACCAAATGGTAAAGAAGGGGTTGGTATGGAAAGGGGTTGGTATGGAATCGAGTTTGCCTCTGAGTTGGTTACTTAGGCGGGATAATGGAGGTACTGCAAATATGAAGATGTTTTCAACACCCAGTAATGCTCTCACTTTTCATTCCTTTTACATCGACATGTAGAAAGCAGGAGGGTGCGTCACTGAGAAGCTTTCTATAGCAAGGAGTGAGACTGGTAACTCCTTGTCTTTCCAAAGTAGCGTAATTAGCACTTAATGGAGCCAAGCAAAGCTCTCTTCCTCTCAACCTGTCTGTCAGTACGGGTACAGATGCAGTGACTGTAAACTCCCATTGACTTATATCAACTTAAAGGCGGAGCGAAAGGTTGATAGAAATAGAGAGAGAGAGAGAGAGAGGGGGGAAAGAGAGAGAGAGAGAAAAAGAGAAAGAGAGGGGGAAGAGAGAGGGTGAAGAGAGAGGGGGAAGAGAGAGGGGGAAGAGAGAGGGGGAAGAGAGAGGGGGAAGAGAGAGGGGGAAGAGAGAGGGGGAAGAGAGAGGGGGAAGAGAGAGGGGGAGAGAGAGGGGGAGAGAGAGGGGGAAGAGAGAGGGGGAGAGAGAGGGGAGAGAGAGGGGAGAGAGAGAGAGGGGAGAGAGAGGGTGGGGAGAGAGAGGAGGGGAGTGAAATACTATAGGGATACATGAACTGTAAAGGGAAAATTTCATGGTGGGTGGGGGGGGGGGGGGGAGGGGCACGAGATTTACCAAGGACTGCCCTAATGCAAAGACTGCCCTAATGGATGTTCTGTAGAAGGGAATTGTAAAAAAGATTAATTCACAGAGGAATACATTTTCGCAACAGTTTTGGGGGAAAGAGAGACAGAGAGCTTTAGAACTCTAATCATGATGAGCTGCAAAGTAAAAAAAAAGTAAAGTACGAGGCACGTTAGAAGAAAGTACATACATGTACATGTACATGTAGGCTAGAAGAAAGCAAGAAAGAGGTTGGAGACGGGAAAACTGGAGGGGGGAGGGGAGAGTTAAAAAGAGAGAAGATGGAGAGTGTGAGAGAAAGAAGAGAGAGAAGATATTACTCCTGCCTGGGCCGCCCTCTCTGGAATATTTGACTAAGCACACAAGTCTCCGGAAAGGCGCTGTGACTAAAGGGTCTAGCAAACACTTACCAAGTTTACTCACAAGCAGAACAAGCTCTAGTCCCACACATTCACAAGTGCGTATCTCGCACAATTAGCATAGATTCTGTACCGGTAGGACTGCCTCTGAAGATGGTACTCAAGACCAAGCGTTGCAATTGTAGCAATTTTTACCAAAATAACATCCATCAGCCTTTCTCTCTCTCTGTCTCTATTTACTTCTGACCCATACCCATTACGGCACCACTTCAAAAAGTGATATGCTGAGGGATTCGTAATTTGCATAGTAATAGATGTGTACTCTGGAACTATTTGCGACATTCCCCATAGCAATGCCAACCAAACTGCATTGACCAAGAAAGTGCAACCGAGATGTCAAAAGACTTTGGTTACAAAACAAACCTCAAATCAAGCCTAGATGTACATGATATTAACATGTACAAGAATATTACTTCATTTGAATCACTTATCTTGTTGATATTCACATACCGATTGATATAGTATTGCCATATAATTTATTTCCACCTTGTAGGACCTGTATTTCTAGAACACTTTTCTGATAAATTATCAATTTCTTTTTCATTTTTTCATTTTTATTTTGTTTTTCATGTGAATGTCACGTCCCAGTTGTAGGCAAAACATTAATCATGCAGACCTGTCAAGTCCCTCATCCTTTGTGACAACCTCGTACGAGTAAAATATTGCCAGGCACTCACAGAAAAAGAATACTTAATACAGAAAGAGGAGCAAATAAATGAAGAATATTCATGTCTCCAGAGTCGTCGGCTCAATTCTGCCGCTCCCCCTCCGTCTCGAGTTTCAGCATTCGACCAACAATCCAATTTTCAATTGGAGAATATCATCCCTTCTGCGTGACTCATGCAAGTTGCGTTTTCTAGCACCGGTGGGTCGCGCTTCTCTCTCTCTCTCGGGTCGAGTGAGAAACTCTATCACCCCTCTGGCCACAGCCAATAAAATGAAGGCACGAAAATTAGGAAACTGTGATGAAGTAATATTCTTAATTGAATCAGTGCCGGAGCAGAGGTGAGCGGTAGGATGTTCCAGGAAATGAGAATTGTCGCCACCACATGTATGCATCCTCCTCAAAAAAATGATACCATTATAAATATAAGCGGGTTTACAGGAATCCTGGAGGAAATCTAGAAATATTAAAGGATTGAATGGACAACTGTCTGGAGAAGTGGCAGGTCTTTCTCTCATCTCATTAGAGAGGTAGAGAGAGAGAAAGAGGTAGAGAGAGAGAGAGAGAGAAATAAGTTAAATAAAATGAATTCAGGACTGAGGAAAAGGATGGATTGGTATTTTAATCGCAAGTAGCGTCAGGATAAACATGGATTACAAGACAGGTGAAAGGAGAGCATGCTAGATGGCCCTGCTACGGAAGAGTGCAAAGTAGCTAGTGCAAAGGGCTGATCAAGTGCAGAGACTGAGATTTATTCAGCTCATATCTCCAGCATCCGTTCCGACAGATAAGATGATGAGCCCAAGATAAATGTGATGAAGTATGCAACAGATGAAAACGGGGAAAAGAGCATCGGTGTATTTCGGAGTAAACTAGCCCCCCCTCCCCTGGTCAGACATGTACATGGCTTTATGAAAATTAACAACAAAATAAGTTATACACTTATCAAGTTTGTAAGTTATTAAGTATGGGAAAAACATATTTTCCCCCGAGATAATAAAGATTATATTTAACAGTATTCAATGAAGGTCCTAGTTCAACCAGTCCACCTTTTATTCTTGAGTTACAAAAACAGCCACCCAAAAAAAATTCTTCAAGGGGTATGAATAATTTGGTTGTTAACTGTATATTTATTAATTAGTTAGTAATAATTTCTAGTACACACTGATAAATGGTCAACTGTCATCTCAGAACTCTCTT